>CAUYLG010044870.1:0-134713 GCA_963573385.1 Cacajao melanocephalus
GTGTGGCTCCTCCACCGGGAATCTCCTAGTCTGTGGGCAACAAAAATTCATCTGAAAGTGCGGCGTCCACTCGCTCTCTGCGCTTTCACTGGGAGCTACAATCCTGAGCTGTTGTTAATCGGCCATCTTGGATCTCTCTCTAGGTGTCTTAATAGAGCCGGGTCTGGGCGCAATGGCTCATGCCTATAATCCCAGCATTTTAGGAGGCTGAGGCAAGCAGATCACGAAGTCAAGTTTGAGACCAACCTGACCAATATGGTGAAACCCTGCCTCTACTAAAAATCCAAAAATTAGCTGGGCGTGGTGGCGTGTGCCTGTTAATTCCAGCTACTGAGGAGGCTGAGGCAGGAGAATTACTTGAACCTGGGAGGCAGCAGTTGCAGTGAGCCAAGATGGCACCACTGCACTCCAGCATGAGCGACAAGAGGGAGACTGTCTCAAAAAAAAAAAAAAAAGCCAGGTCTATCATAGAGCCAAAGCATGAGATGATGCTCATTCTTCAAGGATCTTCATTTCATTATTTCATTTACTACAGAAGTGAAAACTTTTTCCTCAAAAGCAACCACATTAAGGTTTGTTTCATCTGGTGCTAAAGAAGTACTAGAGAAACAGGAGTTGTCTGATTTATCTTCTCAGGCTTTGACTCACACTCCTTGTATTTTTCAGATACACTTTTCTATTCTAGTATCAGTGAAGTATTTCAATTGACTCTAGCACTTCATTTGCAGCTTGACTTCTAGGTACCTGCTGTACTTTGTGATTTTAGAGCTTCTGCTTGATATGTTCGGGAGGCATCTGACATAAGCATGGGATTTGGCAAATCTGCATTTTTGGTTAAACAAAACCCATTTGATGGATTGCATCATACAGAAGAAGCTTTGCAATTTAGAGCATCTATTCATTTATTCTATCAACAGTTAACAACTCCTTCCAGGTGTCACATAATTTGTTTTTTGTTTTTGTTGTTTTATTTTTACCTTAGGGGCAACAGAAATATTCAAATGAATTATATATGATCCCTGCTCTCACAGCACTCACAATATGGTAAAGGAGATATAATTATATATAGGTTTATTATAATAAAACCATGACTAAAGTATTACAAAAATATTGGACAGCATGCTGTGGAACCATAGATTTACCTATAGGTAGTCTTATCCCAGAGAAACTATTGTTGCAAGTAATGTTCCACTTACATATCTCTCCTTTTGTTCAAATATTGTTTGCTATCATTATATCAAATATTATTGAGCATCTCTTATGTATAAATCATTATGATAAGTGTTTATGTCACTATGATAGGTGTTCTGAAAGATAAAAAATGAACCAGATTGAAATAAATACAAAGTATGGCCTTAGATTGAGTATAGTGAAAAAATAGGTGTTGGTAGTTGTTCTAAAATGGCATGAACAGAGACATGGGTTCATTTTATGATAACTCAGAGGTGCGTGACTGCTTCCATTTGGATAGTATTCAAAATATATTCATGGAGAAATTTTTGAAGGCTGAATAGAATTCTGATGTAAAAAGAGACAAAAGATATGTACTAATAAGAGAGTAATTAATAGTGAAATATGGAAAACTATTTAATTTTTTTATTTTACAGATATATGCTGGTCTCTTGCCTTCTATGCACTATATACTAATCACTGTTCTTTAAATTTTTTATTGGGGGTTCCCTGAGGCCTAGAGTGAATATGTCCTTATCCAGACTATTTTGTGTTTCTTCTATTAGTTAGCTGGGAGTAGTACCAGTGAGGGATAGCTTCAAATTAAGTTGAGGAACAGCATTGTGGAACAGCAAGCGGTGTAATTTGGTTAGAAAGTCAGCATGGAGCTGGCTTATGAAAGACCTTGAACAGGACTGGGAGATGAAATCATTTCATTCTATAGGCAAAGTGGAGTTTTTGTAAACAATATGAAATATTCTCAAATTAAGAGAGACTCAGAGTTTTAGGGAATATACATATGTTAAATCTATAAAATTAAGTCTTTCTTAATTATACGTGTGTGTGTGTGTGTGTGTCTGTGTGTGTGTGTGTGTGTGTTTAAAAACATGCAAGACTTGGTAAATTACTGAGAGACATGTTCTAAAAATTTATGCAAACAGATGAGAGCAGTAAGGCCTGAACTCTTATGACAGAGAAAATTATAAAATGGCTGTTTGTCATCATTTTGGCTCAATGCATTTAGTAAATCACAGGACATCTTTTCACTGACAAAATATTTTGATATTCTCATATGTCTCTGACCTCCAACAGTATGGTCATTTCTAAAGAAGTTCTAGTACAAAGAGAACAAGCAGAGCTATTCATCTAAGGAGAACTAAAAACATTCTGTCCCAAGAACTAGGTGTGTCACCACCTAAGTGAGCACCAGCTGCAAAGCTACTGGTGCTTTCACCTGACTCTAGAATATCTGTTCAGTGTCACACCCTACTTGAACAAATGCATTGTGTAAAGTCTTTCTGGTTTGAGATACTTCCCTTGTATCTACAACCACTAACCATCAGATGTAGTGGAACTTATTCTCATCAATTGGATGGATGAGAGCCACTGTTTCTATTATATTCATCACATACTGCTCAGAAAATTTAGTGTCACTGTTGATATAAATTCAAAAACATTGTAAACATTTTAGGGAATGTTTTCCCCCTAAAATTGTGTAGTTCTAAAGTCAGTATATTCAATAGAAAGCTAATATGTTGGTTGTGTAAGGGACTGTTTTTTGTTATTCTCATGTTTTTCATTTTACATTGCACTAATATGTATGTTTAATCAGAGCCAACAACTGGCAAGTTTTACTTGTTAAAAATCGTATTTTGGGGTTTTACACTTAGGTCTTTAATCCCCATCTTGAGTTCATTTTTGTATATGGTATAAGGTAGGGGCCCAGTTTCCATTTTCTGCATACAGTTAGCCACTTCCCCAGCACCATTTATTAAATAAACAATAAATCTTTAGAACAAAATCTAGGCTATACCATTCATGACATAGGCACAGACAAAGATTTTATGATGAAAATGCTAAAAGCAATTGCAACAGAAGCAAATAGTGACAAATAGGGTCTAATTAAACTAAAGAGCTTCTGCACAGCGAAAGTAACTATCATCAGAGTGAACAGACAACTTTCACAATGGGAGAAAAATTGTGCAATCTATTCATCTGACTGAAGCCTGATATCCAGAGTATACAAGGAACTTAAACAAATATACCAGAAAAAAAAAAAAAACCCCATTACAAAGTGGGCAAAGGACGTGAACAGACACTTCTCAAAAGAAGACATACATGCAGCCAAAAAACATATGAAAAAAATCTCAATATCACTGATCATTAGATAAATGCAAATCAAAACCACAATGAGATACCATCTCCCATCAGTCAGAATGGCGATTATTAAAAAGTCCAAAAAGATGCTGGCGAGGTGGTAGAGAAAAAGGAACACTTTTACCCTGTTGATGGGAGTGCAAATTAGTTTAATTATTGTGGAAGACACTGTGGTGATTCCTCAAAGACCTAGAGGCAGAAATACCATTTGAACCTGCAATCCCATTACTGAGTATACACCCAAAGGAATATAAATCATTCTATTATAAAGACACATGCACACATATGTTCACTGCAGCACTATTTACAAAAAACAAAGACATGGAATCAACCTAAATGCTTCTTAATGATAGACTGGATTAAGAAAAGGTGGCACATATAGACCATGGAATAGTATGCAGCTATAAAAAGGAATGAGATCATGTCTTTTGCAGGTACATGGATGGAGTGGAAGTCATTATCCTCAGCAAAATAACATAGGAACAGAAAAATAAACATTGCATGTTCTCACTTATTAGTGGGAGCTGAAAGATGAGAACACATGGACAGTGTGGGGAACAACAAATACTGGGACCTGTTGGATTGGGGCAGTGGGGAGAGGGAGAGCATCAGGAAGAATAGCTAATGGATGCTGGGCTTAATATCTTGGTGATGGGATGATCTATCTGTGCAGCAAACCACTATGGCACACATTTAACTATGTAACAAACCTGCACATCCTGCATATGTGCCCTTGAACCTAAGAAGAAAAATATTGTATTTTTAAAAGGTATAATGTGAGGTTCTGATGCATGTATACATTGTGGAATGATTAAATCAAGCTATTAACATATCCATTACCTCATATACTTATCATTTTTGTGTGTGAAATATATAAAAGATATGCAGTGATTTTTAAGTATATAAAAATATATGCAGTGATTTTTACGTATATAGTATGTTATTATTAACTATAGTTACCATGCTGTACAATGGATCTCTAGAATTTATTATTCTTGAACTAATAGAAATTTGTATACTTTGACCAACATCTCCCCCTACCCTTCCCCAAGCCTCGGTAAGTACCATTCTACTCTCTGCTTCCGTGAGTTTGACTTTATAAAAATTTTACTTTTAATAACAGAAAACTTTTCCAAGGCATTTAATGAACTGTTAACTTCTGTAAACCACTCATTCAGCTATAAACTTGAAAGCAAAAATGGGCAACATAAAAAGCCTCATTAAAATAACATGTTTTCAGCCTGGGCCACATACTGAGATCCCGTCTCTACATAAAAGTGATTTAAAAAAATTGGTTGGGTTCCGGTGGCTCACACCTGTAATCTCAGTACTTTGGGAGCCCAAGGCAGGCGGATCACCTGAGGTCAGCAGTTTGACACTAGCCTGTCCAACATGAATAAACCCCCCATCTCTACTAAAAATACAAAAATTAGTAGGGCATGGTGGCACACACCTGTAATCTGAGCTACTTGGGAGGCTGAGGCAGGAGAATTGCTTGAACACAGGAGGCAGTGGTTGCAGTAGGCCAAGGTCCCATCACTTCCCTCCAGCCTGGGTGAAAGATTGAGACTCTGTCAAAAAAAAAAAAAAAAGCCAGACATGGTGGTCATGTACCTATAATTCCAGCTACTTGGGAGGCTGAAGCAGGAGGATCACTTGAACCCAGGTGTTTGAGGCTACAGTGAGCTACGGTTACGTCACTGCAGTTTGGCCCAGGCAATAGAATGAGACTCTGTCTCTAAAAAAAAAATAAAAAATTAAATAAATAAAAATTTGTTTACTTTTAAAAAATATTGTTTACTTTCAATATGAGTAATGAACACACACATTAATTAAACAATCCAATATATCTAATGCTCATTCACTGTAGTGTGACTTTAACAACAAAATGAACTTATTTATGGAGGGAAAATGATGTGATTTAGTAAAAAGATGAAAATAGTTTCAATCAGAAAGCTATTCATGAATTATTGAGTATTCTGTGCAAAATGAATATGGAATGATTTCATCTTTGTAGAGTGAGTATTGAGCCCTTATTCAGACCCCTGCTTTAGAAGCTCATGAAAAAATGGAGGGGCAAACAAAAGATCTATCAACCTGAGACTAATGAAGGCATTTTAAAATCTCTGTTTAATCATTTAGTTCTCATAATTGTAGTACTCTTGCCACATCAGCATGGCTATCACTGATGCAGTCTATTAGTATAGCTGAAGATTGCACCATCATATGGCCTCATCATACATTTAATGATTCGAAAAACCAAGTTACAGTTCAAAATCTGGAGGATAATGGGTAGAGATGGAAATACAGAGAAGAAAAAAAGGAAATTAAAGTCCAGTGTTTTATTAATGTAAACTTTGTAAGGAAAAAAATCAAGTGATCGATATTGCTGTAAATGAAGCCATGTTCTCTGGTTATATTTTTTTCAAGCTTTGGCCATTAACTACAATAAATTCTGTATCTTACATAATTTTTAATAACCACACAAATCCATGAAATTGATAGGATCCTTTATAAATGGATCAGAGCTTACTGTCCCTCAATAAACCTCACCTTAGGCTCTCTCAGAAAACTATTTTAATTATGAAGCTTGACTCTCTGTGGTTTATCATTTTGGTCAATGAAATGCATTTGTTTTGGTGCTTGCATTTCTCTAAGATAAAATGAGCTTTTACCCCACAGTGCATTTTTTAATTTATAGAGTATATGCATAGTCTTTCTTAAAAATTCACAACTAAATTGAAATGCTCTGAGAAGCAGGATATCACATTAGGTAGAAACAGGGCCTTTCAAGTCAGACTACCTGGGCTGGGAATCCCAGATTCATATTTTACTTGCTGCTCTAGTTTATTTTCAAACACTAATGATAAAATTATTTTTACATATTTCTTGGCTATCTCAACTGCAATATGAGATTAACAAGCGTGACTGTCTCATAGAACTATATGTGAGAAAATTGATGCAATGTGCCTCACACAGAGCAAACATAAGTCTTAATTATATTTATCATTATTGTTATTATTACGTGAAGCAATACAATATAGTGGTTAAGAGTAGTGGCAGATGAGGAAAGGGTAAAGAGAGAATGTGGGAAAGATCTGCATGTGCCTGGAAGTCTTTTTGCTCACATTCCAGTGGTGAGAATGAGTAATTGGCCACATTCTGATGCAAATGGAGCTGGGAGTAAAGTCTTCAGCTGGTGAGCTGCTTCGCAGGGACAACTCAAGGCACTGGAAGAGGGAGCACAGCACACATTTGGGTGGAGAACGATTCATCTCTGCCACAGCGAGAGCAATGTCAATTGTCTCAATTCTGGTTTTTTGGAAGACAAAGCCTGAATTAACCGCCAGGCTTTATTTGGGAGGTACAAATCCTGGACACAGAGAGTGAAGAAAAGGAAGTCAGACCAGAAATGATGGGGAGTGGTTCAGGGATGTTACCATGTTGGCTTCTCTCCACAATGAGCCTCAAAGAGACAGAAAAGGAGCTGCAAGTACACTGATGACAGCTTAATGCAATCTGTGGGAGGAAAGAAGCAGAAGGAGGAAAAGGAATTTATCTCCCATATTTCTTCCCATTTCCTGCACTTTTCCCATTTCCTGAACTTTTGATTAAAGTTCACCACCCAGAGTCTTCACTTGCCTGCATCAGTTGGACCCTGCCCCAGTCTTAGGAGGCTACTCAGAAAGCCAGGCCCCACACCCTGCAAAGTGGCATTTCATCTAAAGTAGGAAGGGGTGGAAGGAGTCAAAGGCCCCTCTACAATCTGGCAGCCTGGAGGGAGGGTCTGGCATTCCAAGAAGGTGACTGGTCATTCTCAAGAGGTGGAACTGCATTGCCCAGGCAGGGGTGGTCATCTACGGGGACAGCTGCAGTTGACTAAGTGGATGACAGTCTAAGGAGAAACTCTGAGGAGGCACCTGAGGCATCAAAAGTGTTCCCAAGCTATTCACCTTGCAGAAATAAATAAGCTTTTTAATGTAAATATAAAACTATATCAGTTGAGAACCAAATAAACTAAGTAGAAGCAATTATATTTATTCCAGCAAGATTTTGATTCAGAAATGAATGCAATGGGTGCTCATTTCTTGAAAAGCGTAGAATACTTTCTCCTCAAAAATAAACAAAAAGCACATAACATTCTAGTGCCCACAATCACTAACAAAGGTTTATTTTTCTAAATATGTGGTTTGATTTGGTCATGTAATATACTGAGAAATTTCACTGTAGAAACAATTTCTGTTATTATTAACATCATTTATATTCATATACATAAAACCCACATCTTATAATCAAAGTATCCTCTTTTATGTTGACAGGGGCCATACTTTAGACATTAATAAGATCAGGTATCCATCCAACCCTCTTTCCTAAATCATTTTGCCCAAATGAGAATTTATAAATGAGTTTTATCCTCCTCCATGAACGATTTTCCAGAATCAAAACCAGTTATGTGATAAAACTTAATTCCTCTAAACAGATTTTGTGTCTCGTGTTTCAAAATGATAAGGACAATCTGAGTCTATATTCTGGAATAGCAATTAATCCAAAATAAAAAATGGCGCTAATAACCTATTTCATACAAGCTGAGCTTTGTCTCTCTTTTTGAACCACATCTAGTAATAAGGGTATGAGGCTGTGCAGCCAAATGATTTGTGGCCTATGTATATGCCCAGTCTTCATCATGGAAGCTATCATCAAGCTAAAGAGCATCTGGCCTTTGATATTTTCTTAATGTACATTAGAAGACTATGGACCCCAAATATCCCATAAAGAAAAATGGGAAACGTAATCCCACAGGTTTAATCTAAGTCAGAGAAAAAAAAATATTACAGAAAAAATACTCTGTTAGCTATTATTGGGAAATGGTGCAGATAGACTAAGAGAATCATAAAAATCAGAAGTTCGAAAGACCTAGGGTCAATTTTTAATGACTTCACATTCTTCTAAAAAAAGAGTCTTTTATGTTTTATTGTCCAAAAGCAGTAACTCTTAAATAATTCTATTTAAATATTTTAAAGATCAGTCATTTCTATTTTAAGTTTACCCCAGAAGAGATATGGTATGTACATTCTTAGATTTAAATTCATATTTAGTCATTTTTTTAAGTTTATTTTTATTATGATGTACAATATGATCCATTGGCATCATGCAGTTCATTAGCAGACTTTTTCTTGTATTTTATAGCTGTAGAATCAGAAATATGTTTTCTATTAAAGGATTCTTTAATTTCAGGCTTCTTGAATAAAATCTTGATTGTCTTCCAGATAAATTCTACAACTTTTCTGAACTACTTATTCCAGTATTTAACATTTAAATACTGAGAATTTTTTGTTCTAATAATCTCTATTCCCTAAAACTGTTCTTCAGGCATAGGTCTTTCTGCTGTAGCTTTGTGAAAATGAACTACTTATGAGGACCATTTTTACACAGTCCTCCAGCTACTTATCCTAGTTTTCTCTTCTTAAAGTGAATCTATTTCTTATTACCCAGTAACTTCAGTTTTTTTCTGTCATACTTTTGAATTCACCCCCAAATCTCTATTAGCTTTGATTGTACCATATGATCAGTTCTTACTTAAAGTTGTTATAGAATGGAAATATGATTCCATAACCACCTTTGTACTTCTCACTTTGCAAACTGCCATTCTGACATGTATTATTTATTTTTATTTATTAATGCATTGGAATCAATCCAGATATTTTCCATTGTCATTCTCTATCCAGTTCCTCAATTATTTCAATAGTTCACAAATACCCGTTTAACACTTGTTTGGGGCCACTTTGCTAAATTCAGGAAAAATAAAGAACCGTAAGACAAACCCACTTCTCTGACTTGATGACTAGGGGAAAAACACATCAAAAAGGAGTAGCAATGTGTGACTAACAAGAGTTGTAACATAGTATGTTTCAAAGTAGGAGAAATGGAGGAAGGAGTAAGTGACTACCTGCAGAGGAAATTCTCCCTCTGGATGTAAGTTTTTTTAGTTGTGTCATGAAAATGAGCAAGATTACAGCAGATGGCAAGCAAGCAGGGTAGACTGAAGAGAAAGATAAATGTATTTCAGATGAAAAGAATGAATGCATACTCAAATCCCAAACGTCTGGCATTGTAAAAACACATTGCATTTTGGAAACTGCCTCGGGTGTAGCGTAGCTGGTATGGAGAAGAATGGGAGAATGCATAGAACCAAGAGGGATGATTGGAAGAGGACAGAAAGGAGCTCATATATCCTACAGAGGGATTTGGACACTATCCTGTAGTTAAATTTTCCATAATAAATAATGTGAGGTTTGTGTTTTAGAGGGAAAAAAGGTCAAAATACAGAGAATGAACTGCAAGGGCTTTTGACTGGCCACAGAGGCAAGACGTAGAAGAATTCTGGTAAGAGAAAAAAGAACTCTACTCAGGTTAGGGTCATGAGATGGAGAAAACAGAGGTAATTCCGGAATTCAAGACTTTGCGCCTTTTAGTTATGGGTGGTGAAAGGAAGGAGGGAGTTACGAAATTTTCAGGTGAAGTGAGTGAAGGGATTATTAAGCAAGACAAACAATAGAGAAAAGGAGGCAGGTGGGAGAAGAAGATAATGATTTCACTGAGGTGTCTGTGATACCCTCTCACGGTAGTGTAGAAAATATAATTCTGGTACATCGGAGGGAGCGGGGGCCAGAGGCATGCATCAAAGAATCAACAGATGGCAATGATGGGGTAAGACTAGGGGCAAGACCAAAACCCACAGGAAGCACGTGAGTGAGGAGAAATGAGGAGGGCCTAGAATGCTAAGCCTGGGTTACCAATATTTAGAAAGTAGGAAGAGGAAGAGGAGTCAGTGGAAGAAACTGAAAATGAAGAGTATAAAAGGTGAAAGAATAATTTGGAGAAAAAAGATGCTTCCATGGTCAAGAAACAAGAGGGCTCTAAGGAGAAGGGCCAAAAGAATCTAGGAGTACAGAGTTCAAGTAATATGTGGGTGAGGAACAGGCATCAGATTGTTTTTGTTGACCTTCATGGTTAAGATATTTTAGAAAAGTCAAGGAAGGAAGTAAACATCAGACTGCAGTGTTGAAGAAGAGAATGGAGTCTGAGCAGAGAACATGAATCTGGCAATAATGGAAATAAGTGAGACTGAGAAAAAGTGAGGATGTGGAGTTGATGCTTGCTTTTCTTCCTTTTTTTTTTTTTTTAACAGGAGTGATGAACATGGTTAGAGGCTGAAGGATGTAATCTATTTAAGAGGGAGAAAGTAGAAGGAAATGTGAAATTCTTATTCCTAGACAATTCAGGAAATCAGGGACAAGACTGGATGAAATTAGGAACTAGAGAGAAGTAAGCCTTGAGCAGAAGGAATATCTCTTCCTCTGAGGAAAAGCAGGACGTGCCTTGCGAGTCCTTTCTGTGCTTTATGGCACTGACAGGTGAGGTAATTTTGACACTCATAGAGGCCACGGTCCTGCCAAGGCACGGGAGTTTATTAGACAGATGGTCCAGTCAAAGCCCCAGAATTCTGGGGCTAGGAGACAAAGTAGAAAATGATGACGCAAGGAAAAAAATTAGAAAATGTGAATTCTTATTCTCAGACTCGAAAATGGCATTAATTTTTATGTGAACTAGTAGGAGGAAAAGATGAGTGTGGAAGGCAGGCCCTGGATTCCATTGTGATCAATTACTTGGAACTTGAAATCCAATAAAAGTAAATTCATATCTCAGCTCAGGCACTTTCTAAGTACATGACCTATGTCAGGCACTTGGCCGCTCTCGTTTGGGTTTCTTCATGTGTAAGTTGAAAGCAGTGGTAATATTTTCACAAAACTGTTGTAAGAAGTAAGTGAGAAATCAATATGAAGCTTTCAGAGTGCAATAGAGGTAGCCATCATTAAACTTTATATTCGCTTATTTGGATTACACAGACTAAGTATGAAAGTGGGAAGAGTTGTGACTATTCTAGCACAAGAGTTGTGATCTCCATGAAGTAGGAACAAACCATTTCATGGGTCAGACTTGTAAGGGTTGAAGCTTATAAGAGAGCAGTGTCAGGAGAAGGAAGGGAAAGTGACTGCAAACACATAAAAAGTTTGCTAAGCAGAGTCAAAGGCCCAGCTGAAGAAGGTAGCTATTTGTAATATTGCTACCCTAAGTAGTCAAAAGTTATTTCTCTAGTATTCGGGGATATGAGGAAAATTTTGGAGGGGCAGGCAGATGACAGTGATATCCTTGGAGGAGAGGGCAGGTGGAGTGGGTGGTTGAAGTGACTGTGGAATCAGAAATGTAGGCCTGGGCATGAAAGGAAATGAAACCAGGAAGGAATTCAGAGATTGGGAGAATGCACAAAGGTCGATGATTTTAATAGCATCAGAAACAGACATAACAGGGTGGGGATAAGAAAAACTGCAAAAGTGGAATCTGTTAGATGAGCAGCAGAATGAAAATCACTGAAGTGGAGATGAGGTGAAGGAGTGAGATGATGAGGAGTGCGAGAGACAGAGCACGGAGAGGATTGCCACAGACGGGTTGAAGCGTGATAAACCCACGCCAGGTGCTGTGGGATTTGCCTTAGGAGGCTTGAGGGTAAACACACCTGATAGCAATAGCTTAATAATCCCCTTGGAATTACCCTGTATGGCAGACACACCTGAGTGTGTGTTTCAAGCTAGGGAATTGAGGAGCAGCTAACCTGGAGTCCATGAGGAACATCTGAGCCCTCATCCAGTCTCGTGGAGCACAGACCACACAGGAGAATGAGTTTTGGGCCGGATGAAGGTTGCCAGGTGGGGGTCCTTCAGGAGGGGGTTTGTTAAGTGAAAATGCTACATAAACTGCATGCTGTTAGCAAGAAGTTGTGGTTTTCCTGCCCAGCCCTCCACCACTGGGCCGTGTAGTTATGTTGCCTAGCCCACTGCTCCTGGACCATTCTTGTACATGAGGTGGTTCTCCTGTCCAGCCTGGCACCACTGACCTCTTTCCTGGGTACGTAACCCCCTAGTAAAACCCCATATCTTATTTGTTAGCTCTGAGTCTCTTCTTTGGTCTCTTGAACCTCAACCCTATTTGGGGTTAAAAAGGATTCAGCAGTATAGATGCTGATAAGAACATTTTGAAATTGACAAAGCTAGATGATGAGAAAACTGTAAAAGCTTAGACTGCTTTTATCCACAGGTTTCCTTTAGCTCTATAGCATATGGAGTTTGTATATGATTGCACAGATATCTAAGGCTAATATGAGATTCTTCAAGGAAGAGTCAGTATCTCCCTTAAAACTGGAGTTTCAGAGCCGAGCACAGTGTGTAACACATTGACACATAGTAGGTGTGCAATAAATGTTAACTGAATGACTCTGTGAAATCTCACATTAATCCAAATATAAGTCCACTAAACTATTTGTCACTTTTCCAAATTACAAACCAAAGATGGCTTAACCATTAAAAAACATACAAATCTTAATTGCTGTAAATTGGGAATTTTAAGACACTAAAGTCTTCCTTCCAAAGCACAAAAGCTAGTTGCATTTTGGTATTTTTCTTTCATTCATGAATTCAGCAAATATTCATTGAACAACAACTATGTGCCAGGCGCTGTTCCATACATTGGGAAAAACAGTAGAGGAAAAGGCAAACAAGGCCCTAGCTCAGGGAGCTTAATTCTAGTGGGGGAAACACAGACAGTCAGCATATAAAAATATATATGTTAATTTCAGTTAGGAGGAGGGCTGCAGTGAAATTAAAACAAGTAGTGGGATGGAGAGTAACCAGGAGTACTGGAGTACAGCTCTTTTATATAAGACAGTCAAAGAAGACCTCTGAGAAGGTGACATTTATAACTGGGAACTGAAGGATAAGAAGGAGCCAGACGTGTGAAGATTGGGAGGTATTCCAGGTAAACAGGTGGTGTGAAGGACCTAAGGCAAGATCAGGTTTAACAGAGAAGGACAAAAACAAGATGAATATGTCTATTCTGGAGTCTAGTGAGAAAGCCATAGCTTTTCCCAAATTCTTACATGTTTTAGCATATGATCACAGTGCATATTCAGTTTTCAAGGGCTGCATAATGGTTAAGAACAGTTTCTGGAGTGACGCTGCTTGCATTTAAATCCTGGCCCCTCCTTTTCTAGCTGGGTAACCTTGAGGAAATTTACCTAACAATTCTGGCAGGTCTTCTTACCTATAACTTAGTGATGCCTACCTCATACATTTGTGAATGTGAGATTTCACAGAATTATTTGGTTACCATTGATTGCACACTTATTTTGTGTCAGTGTGTTAGCCACTGTGCTGGGCCCTAGAACTCCAGAGGCAAGGGAGATACTGAATCTTCCTCATGTTAGCCTTAGACTTCTGTATAATCGCCCACAAATTCCCTATAATACAGAAGTCATACCCTAAATGAATTATTAATAATAATTTTAAAGTACTTAGGTAAGTTCCTGGAACATAAAAAGTGCTTCTTAAATAAGATAATTATACGTTCCCCACCCTCCAACCCCATGACTGGATTATATGGGAAAAAGAAGCCATTTTGTTACATATGCTTAATGATTATTTTTCTTGGCTCCAAGTATTCCTTAATTAAATCTATAAGAAGCATGTTGTTAATTTTTCTACATCACAAATCACTTGACAAAGAATATCACTATCACGCTTTGAAATCTTTCATAATAGTGATCACCTGAGTAGCAGGGTGTGGGTGAACCAATGAAAACTTTTCACTAATCAAAGTTCTTTAAGGGGCATGGCTCATCTTAATGGGTTTCTCATGAGGTTACACCTAAATAACAACAGAAAAGGTAGATACGCTATCAAATTCTATCCTGCCAGCTGAGTTTATCCTGTAGGAAAGTTACACAATGTTTCAAACAAATTATTGAGTTTCCAAAAAAATCGCATTATTTACTATAATAAAACAAATTTCTGCCTTCTGAAAAATAGTCTTTCTGTTAAACTAATAGAATTGGATATAATGGCTAAGAGACAACAAATGGGGGCAGATTAAGTTTTAAAAATATATTTACCATTGTTTCATGATTTCCTGTTTTATCCTAATGTTTGTAATGTTAAAAACATCATCTAAAAATATAAGCTTCATATACTAAAATTTTATTTTGTGGACAATGACTTGAGAAAAGTATGGAATGTATCTATAGAGAAACAGAGATAATTTATCTATGGAGAAACTTCTTGAAAAAGTAAGAAATTTTCCAAACTGGCAAACTTTGTAAAGAATAATTGGAGGGATGCAAATGTAATGTATGATTAACTTGAATCAAGTAAAAACATGAAAAGACAAATGTGGGTGATATTCCTATTGATTATTGTGAATTATTGAAATAAAAAAAACTTTTAAGTAATACATTGTAATTGTGTAATAGGAAGCATGCATTGTGATCTATTTGGTCTAAGTTAAATTTACTAAATAAAATTATACTTATGGGTATAGTCTTAAAGTCTGAAAAGTGAATTTCTAAAAGGTGTAGTTGACACTTAACAAATCTATATTGAATTTGCTAATATATGAAACACAAACCTGCAAGGGGACTTTGAGATTAATTAATCCACCTGTTCAGTTTTCTAGATGATGTAGCCAGATTCTAAGCAACTTTGCTAAAGTCACAAAGCTAAAACTCTAACAGTTTTTTGCATTGTACTACAATTTATCATTTTTTTTCTTTTACTGTTCTAAAAGTAATAGAACTTAACATGCTTTTATGTTACTTTAACCATTGAATAGCAATATTTCATATTACTGAATAGCATATTTTAAAATTTTATTAGAATTACTAAAGAATATCATCTCAAAATATTAGTATTCTAGATATTTTTCCTATTGTATACAGTTAATAATTTTAAAAATAGATCTCTAATTTTAAAATTTAAAAATATTAGATCCCAAATCAAAAAACCTGCAAATTATTTTTTCCCTGGAGAAAACAAAAAAGGCATTATATCATAAATATATATAGCTACTAACTCAATAAACTCCTATTTCTCTGACATCCATTTCCAATGTTACATCCTTTTATTCTTCTTTCATTTTTGTGTTTACAGAAAACTGGGCACAAACCAGAAAGTGTGGATTTGTGTGGTGCACACATTGAATGGGCCAAGGAAAAATCGAGTAGAAAGAATGTCTTTCAGGTAAGAATGTTACGTATTTTCAATTTATTCCTATTCTCTCTAAATCTGAGCTCTTTTGGGTAACTAAAATAAGACTACCTTCTTGTGATGTGCTCATATACATGAACTAGTTGTCTGAAGATCATTATGAAAGGCGACTTCTCTTCCCAGTTGAATCTTTGGTTTGTTTTGTTGCTTTTTTTCCTGGCGACTGGTTGCTATCTAAACACAAAATATATGTTGCATGTTGATTAATGTAAACACACAAAAGTTATTGAAGTTTGCAGTGTATGTGATAGATGTCTGGGGTTCAAAAGTAGAATGCTTGACATAAATAGATTTGATCTAGAATTTTCAGATGCACACAAACTAAGATACACCAAGTATAAGGTATTTACGTTCATGACACTCTTGCCTCCCAGCCATTAATTACATTTACCAATGTAACTTACAGGAATGGAGAGGGCCGAACAACCATAAAAAATAGATTCTTTCATATTGTATAACTTAGTTTTTTGAAAAAAATAACCTGATTAATACTTATAATCATATTCCGTTGAATGGAAAGAACCAGATGAAATCCTTGAAAGAGATAAAACTGGAAAATGTAATTTCACACATGATGTTACCAAAACCACTGGAAATTAATAATTTTAAATTATGGAGTTTTTTGGTTCTATTTTATATGAAAATTTATTTAATTTTATATTTCTGAAATAACCAATAATTTTATAGGTATATTTTAGAATTTACATAATTTAGTAGAAAAGAGAGATAGATTATTATAATTATTTTTTAAATGTCTTCTAAGAGCATGCTGGCCCTTGAATAAAAGTCAGTTCTTCTGTTCTTAAATGCTTTGGTGAAATTAATATTGGGTCCAATAGAAGCATAGGTAGGTGACATTTCCTACCTACACTCTCACTGAGGGGAAGAAGCTGGTTTCTAGTTTGGTTTGTATTTTCCAGATGCTATAGAGGTATATCCAAATGATTTGGGTCCATTTGGATTACCAAAACAAAACAAATATTTTAACACATTCTGGAATAAATTACTTTTCTAGTTTTACTCTATTTAGGTATAGAGATTTTTTTGTATCAAAAAAAGTGAGAGAATATATACAATTATTTGTCAATTAAAAATAAAATGTAGAAAAGAAGGAAATAAAAGGGAGAGAGAAAAGATAGAAGAAAACTAAACATGCCCATCCTGAAATCAGTGCTTTAAAGCTGAAAGTGACTAAAATATGGCTTTATAGAATCAAGAAGAAGAAATAAACTTTATTTTAAAGGGAGGAACTATAGATCAGTGACTTCCCCTTTTCCTCAATTTCTTACTCTTAGTATTCTGCCATAAATAACGAAATTTAGAGGTTAGAATCCTAGCTTTTTGACAACCTAGATGATCAATATAAGTAAGCTCTGTACTAGACCACATAAGCTCAGTGGTGGAGCCTCATTACGTACTGCAAATTTAGCATCCTAATCACCAAAGCTGTAAAAGACATTGAAATTTGTCATAGACATTATTCTTGGACTATATCAACGCTTTGGAGATGGGCTAAGCCAGCCTTTTTCAGTTTCTTCTGATAACCTTACGAAGAGTTAAATGAGTTCACAAATAAGGATGACATTCAACTATATATGATGTATACAGGGCTAAAAATATTGATGAAAAAATTATGTACATTTTTGCATAACTATGAACATGCATAGATCTACATTTCAGCCACCTATATTGATACTGTGTATCATCCTGATCTTTTCAGGATATGACTAACCATCTCCTATTGCAATTTTCTAGTCGATTTGTATATTTCTGAATGTAGGTCTTTCCAAAAATATTAAAAACTATTCTCATTTTTGGTCACTTTCAGGAGGTAAAAATCTTGCCAGCCAGTTTTGTTTGTAATGTAATCGAACAGTTCACGGGGTCTCGGTGTTCTTACAGACACCTTTTTTTTTTTTATCTTGTTCTTTTAGAGAAACAAGGTGATTATAAGGATACTGTGAATAACAAAGTGAAAGAAAAGATTCAACTTTCATGTTGTTTCAGTCTTTTTGAGTGAATCCCTTGGTTTCCTTGTGGTGCTGAAACCTTTTCATCACCTAAATGCATGAGTTTTGGTAAAATTTACTAATACGTGTCCATAGATAGAGACTATGAGAGTAAGCCTTTCGAGAGGAACAACATAAATAGCTTTTGTAGTTCTGTTAACAAAAAAGCATCGGGAAGGATTTGCCAGAGAGCTAAATCTAGATGACTTGCATCAATATTTGATTAGATACATTAGCTGGTCTAACTCTCAAATGATCAGAATAAACATGATTATGTCTCAAAAACATGGTATTAAGGCATTGTTGGACTTGGAGAGTGTGTGTGTGTGTGTGTGTGTGTGTGTGTGTGTGTGTGCGCGCGCGCGCGCAATGGTTTCATTACCTACAGAATAATGAAGTGTTTCTTCCTGACTGAAAAAGACCATCATAGCTTCAGCTGATGTGCTACATCGGAAATAGCTTTAGAATTCCAAGTTTGAATTAGGCTTGGTGTTCAATCTCAGTCTATGAATTATAGATTACAGATAGCAAATGACTATTGAGATTTTTGGTTCAAGAAAAATCAAAGAGCAAAATTAGAAATGATTTTAAAATTTGAAATCTGTCTTTTAAAAGTTTGATGGATTAGCAATTATGTGCCATGTAATTACAATGTCTGCAGAGTTGAACTTAAAATGAATAGGAAAACAAACAAAAAATTGTGTGTGCCTGAGAGATGCTTGCAAGTCTCAGAAGCACACATTTTTGACAACCAAAAATGGACAGATTTCATTTATTTCATTTGTTCATATATGCTGTTTGGATGTTTAAGTTGTTTTCTCTTTCTATTAAAAGCCAAGTTTTCCTTCCTAGTTGAAATCATATCAAACTATTAACGTGGATTCAATGTTATTTGATTGGTATATGGGAACATAACAATGACAGCATTAATTATTAAGTTTTGGTATTCAACAACTTTCAGTAAATCAGAATGATTCTCACTTGCTAAGTTTAAGAATATCTGAATATTTTATAACAGCACACTTTTTGGCCTAATTGGTACTTCAGAACAATAAATAATAAAAGAATTAAGTTCTATAATAAAATATATATTAGATGTTATAATTTATATAAAAATGTACATGTATATATGTATAAAATATATATAGACTTATATACATCAAATATATATGCAAATATACATATGTATATATAATGTACCCTTGTATACATACACCTAATAGCTTGACCTTAGGAAATAAAATGAGCACTTACACACACACACAGAGAGAGAGAGAGAGAGAAAGACACTACACACTTATAAAAGACCAAAGAAATTCTAAATTAAAGTAGTAAATGTCCATTGCTGCTAACATTTGTTTAATTCTGCATTTATGGTCTTTGTCAAGGACCATCACAAGTTTGATATAGTTTGAGAAACATTTAGCAACTCAGCTATAATGAGCTGGGTACGAGTTTCCTTAGTTAAGAGCAACACGAGGTCCTCATCAGGGATAGAGTGAATAAAAAGATTTATGTTCAAACCACATGTTTTAAACATTCCTGCTAAGTGCTAGTTTGCTCTTTGGTGTTTAGCCTGAAATTTAAAGCACTAAGGATTAAAAGGATTACAACATAATCTTAAATAATCCTAAATGTCATTTACAGAGAGATAGTTGTAATAACTAAATAAAACCATGTTAAAGGATGGCAGCATTGTCAGGCAGCCTCCGTAACACAAACGTGGCTACTGTCACCTTCTGTTTCCTGGCTGGGCACATTAGGCAGTTACAGTCTTTCAACAGGAAGTTCAACTGAGAAAATGACTACAAAATAATTTAAAACAAGTTTGTTTTTTTTTTAAACTGTTAATGTCTTGTTTCAAAGTTGAAGGAAATTTTTCACTTAGGTTTTGTTTTTTCCTTTGAACACAAACCTTTCTAAGTATTATGGAAAGTCTAGGGAAAGGAAGTTCATGACATGGCTATCAAATAGACAGCTGATACATCTCTAAAAACTTCCCCAACCTTCAAGGAGATACTCCCTTATTAAGTATATGAGAGTCCCAAAGTACTGTAATTATTTACATGTCATTAATTTTAGTACTTAAATATTCTTTACTTAAATATTCTGTCACCCAAATTAGTTTTGTTTCCCCAGAGAAAGTATACAGACACAAACTATATCCCATACTGCCTTCTACTTATTAAACCAGAAAACTGAACACTTTTTAGCTGAATAAGTTGTTAGTGCTAAGGCAAGAGTTGCATTCCTTTAGTAAAGCAAAACAAATTCACTTTTGTAAAAAAAAAAAATTTTAGGGAATTGTATCCACAGTATAGGCCCTGTAACTTCAAACTTTATAGGATGTAAATAGGGAGTAAAGATTAAGATAACCATCTGTTTCCTGGGTCTTTTTCATTACAAATTATAAGATAGCATTATTTATTTAAAATAATTAAATCATTTTTACTCTAAAAATTTATTTTTTTCTCAGAGCCAGAAAGTGACTAGGCTTCAGTTTTCCTGAGTTTCCTTTAAAATAAAGCTTTAAAACCATACATTGGGCTCATCTATAGATTACATGCTTTCAGTAAGATAATTCTACCAATTAATAAATCATGGCTGATTAGGAATATATCAGTTGCTTGCTTGCTGCTTGAAAGGCAGAAAAAATTAAATGACTCATGAAGATGAAAGTCTGTTTTCCTCCCCCTACTCCCCACCAATTTATAACTTCAACAAATATCATGGTTACATTTCCTGGATTTGAGATTCTTTTTCAATAAATTAAAAAATAGATCTCAGGGGACAGATTCTATCCCTAAGAGTAAACCTCAAAATAGATTTGTCATTATTTATATTACTTTTCTGACTTTGGAGTCTTCTGACTATAATGTATATTAAATATTTTTATGTAATGTTCTCCATGGATGTACATTACCTTTAAACATAATTTGATTGTTCTTTCTAATCTGAATATGTCTTAGCTTAAAATGTTTAAGTACTACTTAAGTTTATTAATGTGAAGAAAATTTAATAACATCTTTAAAAACGTAATTTTAAGCCAAAAGAAAAAACTACTGGTATTTCACTTTTATCCATTTCCTTATGTTGCAAGTGGTGGTTTAAAATAAATCTGAGCTTTTACCAATTTTTTCATTTTTCAGTGCTTGTAGTTAGACAAAATGCAAAAGGATGATTCTTCACATTCATACATGCATTAGATTTCCAGTAAAGCTGGTTTCACTTTAGAGAATTACTCAAAGTATCTTAAAAGATGCAACATTAAAAATAGACCAGAGTAAGAGAAGCATTAATGTCTAATACAGTTGTTTTTTGCTCTACAACTTGTCCCCAATCATTTTCTCTACCTTTTAGATATTCATCCATCATTCAGAAGGTGCAGTGGAGAGAATATATGAGTCTGGGGACGTGTGTTCCAATTTGTACTATGTCAGTTGTAACTTTATGTAGAACACAGGGCAAGATACCTTCTCCAACGTTGTCACACCAAGGATATATAAGATGACAGTCCTCATCTCACCTGCCCATCTGTGTTAATGCTAAAATGAAGCAATCCTGTATGTTGTGTGTTTGAAAGCAATTACAAAGGAGTGATTTTAATATAAATACAGCAGGCTTTTATTATTCATCTATTAACCACATTATCTCACAATATTTTGTGGGAAATTCCAGATATGGATTTTGGAAGAATCGGGTTGAGGGAGGTAAATATCTGGGAAATGCAACTCAGAATCTCTGCTCTACTTCTGGTCTTTCTGCTGCATTCTGAACTTAATAGATGGACATTTAATACACCATGTGAAAATCTTTTCATTCTTTGTGTAACTAAGAATATAGATCCTTAAATTTAAGTTACTTTTAATGTTCTATCCTTACAGTGTCATGAATGTAATATCCATTCAATATAAGTTAATCAATGACATATTCAAATTAACACTTTTTTAAAAAAAAGCATATCACCTTGAAAGCCCTACCAAGCTGTTAATAGAAACTTGCAAAAGGTAACTTAGAGACAAGAGTAGCAACTATGCCCCAAGTAAGAGAGGTACAATAGTGACACTTACTATTCCCCTACTGAGGTATCAGTACAATACTGTTTTTCTGATTGAAAAGAAAGAGAGATTATTATTTGTATGATTTTTATTTTTGTTGATGGGGTTATGCAGATTTTGTATAAAGGGAGGCATATAAGTTTATAATTAGAGATTTGATTTAGAAATGTGAATGTTAAGGGTATATAAAGATTGAGTGCAAATGATAGGATCTGGGGACAGGAAATAAAATTGATTATAATAATCTAGATGAGACCAAAAGAGCATGTTAGCTTTGACTGATGAAAAGAGAAACAAACAAGAATATGGATGGAAAGTACATTCTGCAAATGAAGAACATGCCTATTGGTTCAGATAATGTGACTTGGAAACCACTGTCTTTTTGCAGATTTAATTTTATAAGAAATAATAAGCCTTTTTAAAGTATATTCTGGGTATCTAGAATTAAGGTATATAAACTAAGTATATTGTTAGGGAAAACAATACAAACTTTATGTTGCCTGGGTGACTTCCTGAAGCTCACTAGTCAAAGCCTTAGACACCAAGGATGTATGCTTATTTGCACACTTATATTGTTTCACTACTAAAGGGCATAATGCTGCCTTACTGTATTCATTCTTTTTGAACTATCAAAGCAGCATGCAACTGGATGACAGTAAAGATTGAAAATGGTAGTATTAGTACATTTTGGTCCCCAGTTAGCAAAGGGAGCTAAGATTTTCAGCTTCCAAAATAACATAAAATAAATAAAAATAATTGTCAACGTGGTTTCTTCTGTTTCTAACATTTTAGCAGGAGAATTGGGTGCATGTGACCTAATGAACTTAGGCAACTGGTTAGCTCACTTTACATTGCCTTCTGGAGTAGCTGGCTATGTGAGCTCAAAGATACGAGTTGTGTAGTTGGAATACATTCTAGGTTTTAGTCTGATGCTAGGCTAAATGCACGATGCTGTTCTTCATTTACTGACATCATATCATGAATACCCTCCTCTCATGGAACATATTCTGTATCTTGATGTTTTGGTAGAGCTAGTGTGATGGTCTGTGTGCCATCCATGGGCTCCTGGGGCTCATAGCATAGTTTCTCTGTGTTCCCATAACCAGAATGAGGCTAACTGAGCCACATGGGGATCAAACCTGAGACTTAACATGATGCACTCCAACCTGGGCAAAAGAAACCACTGCTACTGGGGAATTTTATGGAGTCAAAGTAGAATTAACAAGTGTATTGTTTTTCTACTTGTTATTTTAATCACATTTATGAAGTATAGAAAAGATTATATTGATGCTAGCAAGACAATATTCAAGCCAAGGGATCCTTTTTTATATCTGTTTCAATATTTTTATATATATTTTTAAGAGAGCAGCCATGTTTATTTCATGCTGTATATGAATTTTTTTTAATAGCAAACAGGCCTGTTCCAGAAAAAGGAACAATTTAATCCCTAAAGCTGGTACATAATAGACGGGGCCAGTAAATGGTATCACATTTTACAGCTTGTCCATAAGGATGACACAGGGTGAAATAAAATTGAGTGCTTTTGGATAGCATAGGATCACTGGCAGATAAATAGATGATGCTATTCAGTTTTTAGAAACATAAGGTAATGAGGCTGGATCTGAAAGCAGGAGAAAAAGAAATATATATATATATATATACACACACACACTGTTTATATGCCACAAGCCACGGAGCAGGAGAAAATCTGGGCAATGGTGAGCAAAGCTGAAACCTCAGAGCAATGTTTAAAGCAGTATAAGAAAATAACAAAGCAAGCATCCATAAACAAAGGCTTGAAATGAACAGAAAAAAAAATAGTAAGTTTAAGATGAAAGGAAAATGCCCATACTCATACATAACTGGAAAGGCCACTTATGGCATCTATGCGTACAATCTTTCAATGTAAGAGTTAAACATGCTACTAAAAATTTAGTAGAAAAAATATTTAAAAGCAAGGATATAAAACACTGCAGGGCAGTTAAGGATTCTTGGTATTTGAAGAGGGGAGGAGGCTGCTCTTTTATCTTAACAAAACAGGATGTTGAGAGATGACCCAAGTGAAACAATGAAATGAAATGGCTGATGCTGGGGAGAAATCAGGAAGGAAGCTGTATGAACTCTTTTCGGATAACACAGATGGGTACGAGGTAACTTAACCAAGGAAGAGGTGTGCACATGGAGGGTTCACGTGCATTTCTTTTTAGTAGACAGCTATTAGATTCTTGACCTTAGCACATCAATTTACCTAACATTGCATTTCCAGTACTGGGAGAAATTCTAGCAGTCTCACTTTCTGGGTGAAGGAGTGCAAACCAAAAAAATTACAGTGGAAAAATTAACAAATTGCTGAAACACCTCAAAAACAGAAAGGAATACCAATACTGAGGATTCCCTTCCCAAGTAACTTAGAAAGACCATGATTGATTTTTTTTTTTTTAAGCTGAATTTAAGCAATGCTTCATTTTCAAAATTCCCATGCCCTCGATCAAGTAAAAGACAAGCTTCTGATATTTGAGATCTGTGATAGATTTGAAATCAATTCATGGAAAGGGAGGTTATGAACATACTCTTTCGATTTTTGTAGGATGCACTGATGAGGGTGGCAGAAAATTATGTGAAACCCTTCTCTTTTGACAGCTATACTGGAACATTTACAACCACAGATGTTATTTGTCCATCAGAAAGGAAAATATTTGTTTCAAGCTACAGGCATTTCTACCACAGTATCAGAATGAAATTCAACGGTAATTTAATGCATATGAAAATAAATATTTGGAGGGGGCAAATACTAGGAAACAATTGAACCCCACAAAATATAACTAGCAATATGGAAAAAAATGCTGGCTTCATTACGAGCAAATTTGTCCTTTAACTAAAGTAAGGATTGTTCTATTATTAACATAGGAAATCTTAGATGGACTGCACAGAATGCTGCATTATTCATAAAAGCATTGCTGCCATCTGGTGGCTACTTGGCATTTCAACACTGACTTCTCTGATTCGATTTGACTGGGTGCTCTTGGGAGGTATTTAAAGAAGAGCTTTAAGTGGTAAAATATAAACGTGGACATCTTCTGGCCCTACATGTCATTCATCTGATGGCGGTCTTTTCTCCCTGTGTTGTTGTGGATTGGAGGATTTAGGGGAGGAAATTAGATACTCAGATATCTTTTGTCCTGAACGTGAAAGTATATTTTACATGGCTTATCTAAGGAAGTTACTCTTGGCTGTTGTTGACTGATGAATTTTATCGACATTCATTTCTGTTGGCAAATAAATAAGTATGTACCCAAATATTAAGAAGATTTATTGAATCTAAAGATATGCTATTTTGCTTAAATAAGAATATACATGGGATGCTTTAATCCCTCATTTGGATCCAAGCATGAATTTTTTTTAAGTTATCACTCACTGAATTTGACTTTAGAAATAATATAATTTAGAATGTCAAAAAAGAAAATGTATAGAGCTTCATAAAGCTCAAACTTTCTTCCCATTCATTCAATTGTTATATTAAAATAGTCGGATTGTTAATGACTCAGAAACTGGTAATCTTTCTTCATGGATTTACAAATTAAAGGGCAAATATTATTCAGTTCACATTGCACTTTTTGTTGAAAATAGAATAGTTAAAATTTAAGAAATCTTGATGATTCTCAAGCATCAGTGTGTTAACTCATTCTTAACCAGAACCAATTAAAATTAGGATATCTCTGCAATTTTAGTATGGTTTTAAGTTTCTAATAATTGTTGAAAGTCTCCTTGGTATGTAGTGAAAACCTTGACCCTTTAAATGGCTATTTATATAGATCACAAGTCTTTGAAGATTATAGGAGATAATGAGTTAAAATTGCCCCAGGAGGAAAGCTGAAGTTTTCTTCTGAATTCTCAGGGATGGTATTTAATAGTTAATATTTAGTTTCTAGTGAATATTTCCCTGTATCATTAAACTGCTTTCTGATTTAGTAAAAGATAACAAAGAACCATTACACTAAATCTGGAGAATTATATATTGAATGAATATTATCCTTTACAAGAAAATGTAGAAATGCTTATATTGAAAGTAAAACTTCTGGGTTTTATTTTTAAATTTGTGGGTAAGATTTTCAATCTTTGAATACATCCTTGATATTCCCTTTGCTACCAGCTATTTCTAACACTTAAAATAATTCCTTCTTCAAAATACATAATTTGGCTTATGGAAGAACGCTGCTCATCTTCTCTGGGAAAATGGCTCTTCCCCATCCTTCCTCTGTTTTCTATTCTACCCACATTTGAGAAGAGGATGTGAACAACAACAACAATAAAACCTTGCAAAAAAAAGTAAAATCAATAATGATTATGTCCCTGTCTCTTTCATCTGTAAGTATAAAATTTCAAGTAAATTATTCTCCTAATAGACTGGGATACAACTTTGTGTTGGTTTCTAATGGCTCCATAATAGAGATAGTAAACCTTGTAGCTATAGTCAGGATGCCCAGGTTTTAGTCATAAGTTGCTAATGTTTCTTTCAATAACATTTGCTCTTTGGCAGCTTTTACAGCTACTTAACACTAAATTCCCATTTAGTCAGGAGGATCATTCATATACTGTAATGAATGATGTCACCTTAAATCCTTTAGTATATAATTGCTGGATGTTACATTTTATAGTGGGTATTTGATGGTGTATTTGTTTATGCTAAATTTTATGATAGTGACAGCTGTATCTTGGTGGAGGAATGAGCCTTTTCTTTTTCTTTCTTTCTTTTTTTTTTTTTTTTAGAAAGCGTTTTACTCTTTCACCCAGGCTGGAGTGGAGTGCAGTGGCACCGTGTCAGCTCACTGCAACCTCTGTCTCCTGGGTTCAAGCAATTCTCCTTCCTCACCCTCCCTGTAGCTAGGATTACAGGCGCCCACCACCACGCCCTGCTAATTTTTAAAAATAGCTTTAGTAGAGACAGGGTTTCACCATGTTGGCCAGGCTGGTCTTGAACTCCTGACCTCAGGTGATCTGCCCACCTTGGCCTCCCAAAGTGCTTGGATTATAGGCATGAGCCACTGCGCCTGGCCGACTCTTTTCTTTCATAGAAATATAGTTTCAAATCTTTTTAAGCAAATAGTTTTGTCATATTTGCCTTCTGTTGTAGGCTAGGTTCCCATGAAAGCAAAATTTGAGACTAGGAATTGTGTGCAAGCAGTTTATCTGATTGCAATTAAGAACTAGCAGGAGTGAAACAGAAGGAAGAAAAGCCAATGCAGAACCCATTATTGAGTTGGTCACAGGGTGGCTAGGACACTTGCCAAAATTTTCCACCCAAGGATAGACAAGATAAAGCATTTTTTCATTAGCTTCTGAGCCTTTGGTTTCTGGTTGCCTCTGGAAGGGAATAATATCTTTAGATCTTGAGTTTCAGGCTGTTCATGGGTGGGTGTGTCAAGAAGGCTCTTTCAGGTTTCCTACTCTGTAGAGCCAGAAAACATCCACAGCAGAAAGTAAAAGATGTGTCATGCATGCTGAGGCAAGATGTAGTCAGCACAAAGGAGATGAAGTTCACCAAGAACTGTTGCACCAGCTGCAGCTGTAGTCACACCCACATAGCTAAGAGGATGTGAGGTAGGGCACAGGAAGCACCTGATGCAATTTACCCCTTGCAATATTCAAATTTGCTAATATCTCACATTAAATCTAATCTGTTGCCAAGTCTTCAAGATGGTGACTGGCCTCAATCTCTACAAAAGAGCTAATAAAAGTTTTTGTTGGGAAAAAAAAAAAAGCTAAATTCCTCCACTGCAACTGTGTAGGAGGCTGTATTTCTTTTTTGTTTGTTTGTTTTGAGATGGAGTCTCACTCTATCACCCAGACTGGAGTGCAGTGGCGTGATCTCAGTTCACTGCAACCTCTGCCACCCGGGGTCAAGTGATTCTTCTGCCTCAGCCTCCTGCGTAGCTGGGATTACAAGCACCTACCACCATACCCAGCTAATTTTTGTATTTTTAGCACAGACAGGGTTTCACCATCTTGGCCAGGCTGGTCTTGAACCTCCTGACCTCATGATCCACCCACCTTGGCATCCCAAAGTGCTGAGGTTACAGGTGTGAGCCACCACACCCGGACATAAGGCTATTTGATATTTATTTGAGATTTGATATTTATCATCTACCACCTTCACTCATTCTAGATTTTCCTCATCCTCAGCCAGGAAGACTAACTAGTCGGTTTCGTTTGCCCGATGGAGTCAATCAGACCTTCATATATGCGGGGTCTGAACGTTTGATTTTTTTACATTGCCATGGCCTGTTCACTGTGGTTGACAGTTCACTGCTCTCACCAGGCCTAGAAGCACCATGAGACATCTCAGTGAATCATCTGACTTCCAGATTCATTCTTCCTCCTTCCACTGTGCATACACAAACTTATTTTCTCATTATAATTAGGGTCAGTTATCTCCATGAATATAGTAGCTATTTTAGTTGCTTGCTCGTAGACATCTTGAGTATCCATAGTTATCACACAGTGGTCTTAGCTTTAAGTTCATGATACTTACCAATCCCTGTTAAAAGCAGAACTCTCCTGTATCCCAAGAATAAGAATCTCTAATCCAGCAGAGCCAGAGTTGCAAAACCCAGAAGCATAAATGCTGCAGATATGTTGCTACGTGGGCTACTCTTCTACATTTTCGTCCTTAGACCCATATATTGCAGCTACTGGAGATACCATGTCACGTAACATCATGTATTGATGGTGTGCCACACACTGATTCAGTGAATAAACTGTGTCTTGGAATATTGAACCCCTCCAAAACGGGATCTTGTCTCCAAACTACTACCTAAGCAGATGCTTTAAGAGGCCACTTCATTATCAGATCAGGTTGATTGCTTCCAAGTGATATGTCATTTAGTAAAAACCTTAAGATCACATGCCTGGTGTTGCATTTCCCTCATTTTCTTGATGTGAGGCAACATCACGAATGGCCCCACCATGCTAATTCAGCATTCTTAAAGATATGGAATGGTGGGGCAGGCAGAGACACCATAAGCAGAGAAAGCAAGCCCATAGAGTTCATATCAATTCCAGAGAGAATGAATCACTGTTCCCCCAAGGATAGAAGGGGTCTGATTCAGTTTGCTATCGAGCACCTGGTTCGTCCTGAAGGGCTCAGTATCTGCTTCTGCTGCTGTGGAAGATCATGTAATCAACAGTGGTAGGTAACCTTGAAGAGAAAGAGCCATGATGTTGAGTGTGTGTAGCATCTCCATCTCTGCCACATGGCCTCTCTACTCATGGGCCTATTGTGCATGTTCTAAGCGACTGAAGAGAGGCTAGAGAACTAACTAGTCATCTGGTACACTGGCTTAAGATGAGACAAGGACCTGCATGCTCTGGACACACTCTTACAGACCTCTTGTTTCTAATCTTTAACTGTCTTTTTCCAGGCCTCTGAACAGTAAAAAGTCACCCTCCACTGCCTGGAAATCAGTCTATATTCTAACCTCATGTCACCCTCCTCTCTAGTTTGCTGCTTGCATCTTTGCCCTATAGGAGGATTTCTCTCCACCACAGTTTTATAAAATGACCAAGTGGGTCTATGGTGCAGCTGCAGTCCTTTTAGTCTTGTGTGTGTGTCTGTGTGTCTGTGTGTGCTCACCAACATCTTGAACTAACCCATCCATGAATTAGGCTTGAGTTTTTTTGTTTGTTTGTTTTTTGTTTTTTTTTTTTTCCAACCTTCATCAGCCAGCTTCAAGCATGTCCATGAAGCCCTAGGGGTGAACTCAGGGAGAGGTACCAGTGTTAACAGTGACAAGTAAAATAGGAATTTGGGCCATCCGTTCATGG
This sequence comes from Cacajao melanocephalus, assembly GCA_963573385.1. Classification (NCBI taxonomy): domain Eukaryota; kingdom Metazoa; phylum Chordata; class Mammalia; order Primates; family Pitheciidae; genus Cacajao; species Cacajao melanocephalus. The sequence continues at coordinate 29,368 of CAUYLG010044870.1, forward strand.
AACTTTCTTAAGCCCTCCAGACCTGTTTGGGCCAAATTCTGAATACAGCATTTCAATCCATGGATTGTTGCCCACTCTATGATTCAGTGAATTTGAAAATACCCAGGTCATCAGGAGAAGCTGAAGTCATGGAGTTCTCTGATGTCTTATAATTAGATTTTTCTTCTCTATTCTGACCCTGAAATAGGAGAGGGGCTACTTTTCATTTGCGAAGGATATTTCTGCTGTGGAAGGTGAGGACTTCCTCCAGAATCTTATAAACTTTCGTTGTTAGAGTGTTAGTATAACTTACCACACATTCCATGGTAATATTATATTCTACTTTCTCACTAAATTTTCTGAATCATATGGCCCAAGAGTAAAGGAGCTCATATGACAGCTTGGACCCGCTGAAGGCATTGATAGTTATGAATAGCCACCCAGGTGTATAAACAACATTCAGAAACACTCCTATTGTCCAATGTACTGACTTACCTAGTAATGACAGTCCAGGACTTGTGGTCATATCACCATATTAGAATATCTGAGTGAGGCTTGGATTCCTGGTTGTCTGCAAATAAATAGTGGTAGTTTTAAAACCACTAAATATTGGGCTAGTTTGTTACAGAGCAATAGCTAATTGATACAAGTAATATGTCTACAGATATAATAGTTTGATTTTTACAAGAAATGGTGACCTATTTAAAAGTCAAGTTCAACTGTATAAAAGGCCTTTAAAAAGGTAACGAGACCACAGTTCTTGGTGTCAGCTTCTAATAATTAATTACCAAGCACTAGCTCCTGAGAGGCTTGTAGAGAACATGCAGGTGGTGGTATTTCATCTGGTCATGTAGCTTTTCTATTACTCAGATTGTTTATAGAAATAGCTGCCTAACAAAGTTAACTTCCAGGAAGGATGCCAGGTTACACGGAATCATACCACAGTCTTAGAATCACATTGGGCTTTCACCCAAAGTTTTTGCAACATTAGGTGGAGGCAATATAATTTGGCTTGAAAAGTTACAAGGGAAAAAATTTCAGAAAATGCTCATAGAACAGGGTGTTCAGAGTCTTCAAGATTCTATCTTTCTTGGCCTCTTGAAAATTGGAGAAAATTGTTTATCAGTGTTTGTGTGTATGTGTGTGTGTTTAAAAATAATATGAACCAACAGAATCCAGAGTTGTCACAGATCATTCATTATTAGGCCAACAACTGTAGCAGTTCTAACCCCAAAATTGAGCTGTAAGACTTAAGAGCAGATAGAGCTACAGTTGGAAAATCTAAACATAGCCTCAAAGTTTTGGCACTTTAAGAGCCTCTGGGGGAAAGAAAAGAAATTTGATTTCTGTGCTGCTGATGGAAAAGCTCAAAAATGACCAGAGAAAATTGTATTTGACATATTTTTATTGGAAATATTTTGCTGTTTGTTTCTAAGAGTTGAAAATGACCTTGCATACTAAAAATCATTAGTTTAGAAAAAAAATGAATACTATGTTGTTTTGCATTTGGAATTAAGTATTCCAATTTATTTAATTTTAAAAAATGTACACATCGAAAGTGTTATTGTTTCTGAGCGTTTTCATAAAATATTCCAGACCAGTGATATTTATCTGGGTAAGGTGAACATGCAATTCCCAGACTTGCCTTCGTTAATTTTTAGGTTTTTTTCCTTCCCGAAATATGTAAACAAGGTTTAACTTATTTCTTTCTTTCTGAATTTTTCTGACATAATTAAACCAAAGATAAGCATAGTGTATTCATGTTAAAGCTTCATAACGTTAAGTCTGTTCTGTCTTGGATTGAAAATTTATTTGAATTCCTTCAATTAAATTACAATTTAAAATTTCAATAAAACATATTATTTCTAAATCTATTTTAGGTTAACTTCAGGAATAGAAACTGATGAAAAACAAGGGGTAAAATTATTCAGTTACAGCAAACTCTAGGTGTTATTTTTTTTCATAGTTATTTTAGAAACTGTGTGTTCAGTTATTACTTTTTCATAGTACTGAGTAGAGCTCCAGAAACTTGGAAAAGTCAGTTTTCAAAAATGTCTAATTTATGGTTAGGAAATTGAATAACATTCAACTATTTCCCATTGTTTCCCACTATGTCCCTTGTTCCACATTTATTTTAAATAAATTTTCTCACTCCGTATAAAATGCCATTTTGATAATACTATCAATTTATTTTCTAAAGTCAAGCAAAATTATTATTTTTTCAATGTAATACAACTCAAACTATGGTGAAAATTTCAGTGACAGAAAAAGGTAGCTGAAATGTATTTCTAGTACAAGCTCTGAGAAAGTAGCTAAGACTTGGATTACGTAGCGTGCTTACTTGCTATTGGTGAATATTATTTTGCTGGAACCGAAAACAGGGGAGACTAAAGGTGGTTGGTAGTTGTCATTGTCAGAAGGTAGATTGCTTTTACAAAAGATATACTTTGCAAACGATATGTATCTATGATTGTCATGTTTCTTATTTGGTTCACTTAGCATATTAATTTGTTAAATTTACTTATTAAAAATGAACACTTCTGAGATAATTTTGTTTTAATGAGTCCAATCTGACTCAGAGGCAAAGAGATAGGTCTCTCCTTAAATTATTTTGTACAGGGTTTCCATTGTATGGACAAAATTCTTACATGTTTTTTCATAAACTTTGCGCAGGATTTGCTCATGTTTCTAAATAAATAAAAGATAAAAATAAATTAATGAAGAAAATGTTAACAGGACAATACAAAGGACCAAGTATCATTAGAGTTTTGATTTATCATAGTTCTGTGTGTAGCCCCTGTATCCACGAAAATAGGCTAAATTATGCTTTGGGAACAAATTTGTTGTTCAGCTCCATACTGTCTTCATTCTGGGATCCAGGTTGATGGAATAGTCTCTTTTTGGAAGGGTGTGACAAGCAACACGTTTGCCTTTAAAGCTCTTACCTGAAAATGGCATATGTCACGTCTGCCTTCATTTCATGGGACTAAGGAAGTCACAGAGCCAACAAAGCACAAATGCATAATCCCTCCATATGTACAGTGTCGGCAGGAAGAAGCACTAGTTGGCACGGTAAAGAATAGTAGACCCTACCACGGTCCCTACACAACTAAATATTCAGATCACCTGCTCAATCTAAATAAAGGTTTGTCGTGGTGGTTGTTGCGGTTGTTTAAATGGGGTAAAATTTCATTAAGCCATTCCAGAGATAAAAGCAGATTTAACATCATTTGCTGAGTACTTGCAATTGATGGTAACATAATGACTAATTTGAAAGAACCATTCAGCTCCTTTGGTAAACCCTGCTGAGTGTCAAGTTATTCAACAACATATGTCAACCTGCATACCGATTCATATCTAATTTTAAAATTAGTTCAGAAGTGTTGGGAATATGGAAAATTTGCATCAATAATTATTTAAGTCCAAGGCAGATGCATGAATTATAGGAGCTTAAGGTCAAAGAATTCAGGGTGAAATAAGTATTTTCTGAGGGTGACAAAATTGACGTAAGGGTTGGAAAGTATTTGCTTTCAGTAATTGAAATACGTTAATAGGTTTATTCCTTTTTCCAGTAGTAAATGAATATATGTTATACATCATCAAATAAATTGGTGTTCTATTCACAGATACTTGTATACCATCTTTAAAGATACACAGTGCATGCATAGCCTACATAATTTTTTTGGAGTGTTTGGAAATGCTCCGCTGAGAAGATAATGCTGTTGGGCATCTTTGTTATTGAAATAACAATTATTTTCTGGTATGCAAATATCTGGCACAAAAAATTATTATTTTCTTTAGCTAGTTTTATGAAATATATCCATGTGGGGATGTATACTAAAGTGATAATATTAGAAGGGATGGCAGATAGAATGACGGTTGTTAATGTAAATTGCTTAATAGAAAGAAAATCCCACATTTTGCTTGGGAAAAAAAGCCATCTGTATATTCAGAATAAGGCATAAACCTCATTTTTAATGCTCTAGATTTGTTACAGCAAGTAAAAACTACTTTAATTTTAGCAAAAGTGCCAAGTAGTGTCAGTGAAAAATGATTGCAATTCAACTCTATGCATGTAGCTATCATGGCAAACTAATTTTATAGAGTGTAGTTTCTTTACTTTGAAGACATTGGTGTTAAATCCTATTTTTCTAATGTAGGGCATATTGGTTTAAAACAAACAAAAAGGCCCTCAAACAACAGTCCCAGTAAACCAAGTTGCAATTAGCTGCCACTCTCGGGAAATATTCTAGTATATGTGGCTGGCACTCGAAAAATTTACACCTTCTGAGGAAAAGCAGAAAACTTCTGTCAAACAATTAAACTGATTGGAATTCCCAAGAATATAAAAAACCAAAATGAGTCTTAGGTTAGAAAAGAATGGGAAATAGTTCTGTATATGGCTGCAGATTGGAGCAGAACAAGTAAAAGATTTTTTGCACTTTGTATAAATCATTTTATTCTTTAGAACAAATATGAGGCAAGTAAAAAAAAAACTGATAGTACTAGTTTTTCTTTAAATTACGCATGTTTAGAGTTTGAAAATGTAATTAGTTAAATTACCTCAAAATAGCAATAGAATAGTTGTTAGTAGTATTTTTAGATAAATGAGATGGTTGTTGAATCTATGTATGAATACACATTAAACAACCAAACTGATCAAAGGTAAAATGTGGATATATTACTGTTAAAGAATGTAGAAGATATCAAGATGAGAACAAATACTCAAGAGTAAGATAGAAGAAGAAATTGATGCTTCTAAGATTTAATTAGGATAAACTCTTACAACATTGTTTAAAAGAAAACTCCAGTGCAATGGAAAGGGAAGACCCTATTGTATCTGCCTTTCCTAAGTAAATATATTCTAAAGTGTTATAAAAACTTGGAACATCTTAGATTCTCAAGGAAATAAAATGTTTTCTTGTTTAAAAGGCTGTGTGTTTGGTAGATATCTTGAAGAAAGAGAAAAGACTATGGTTTGCATGTTTCCTATGCCAAATATTTCTGTGCCAGCATCTTCAAATATGTGTTCATTATGTTCAAATTGTCTAATTTATATGGAAATTAAAAGCTTATTAAAGCAATGCTTCTCAAACTTTTCCATTAATAAATCTCTAAAGAGAGAATAAAATACTTTGAAAGTCTGGAAAGGGGTCAGAGAAAAAGATATAGATTTAGGGATCTTCAGAATTTAGATGATATTTACACATGAGCTTGAATTTTTGCCATTAAAGCTGTAATTTTTGTCACATATAAAATACATGAGTCTTATACAAGGCATGATCCTTACAATCAAGTTGCTCTTCAGTTCCTAAATTTCACTATCATAGTGATTTTATTGTATTTTTTTAAAAGTACTTCTTTTCAGCTGATGGCAGATACTCTTGATCTCTGAATTAATATCTCCTTCATGAGTCATCCTTCATTAGTAAGATGAAGAATGAATTCTCTTTTACCCAGTTAGACTCTCTTCATTTTTCATGAAGACAAAGAACAAAATAATTCTGAATTTTAAAACTCCAACTGGGTTATGCATATATACCTTCCAATTGGAAAGTGTTCTAATTCACTTCCTGTAAGTTATAAATTTGTTAAAAGTTTTTTTTTAAGTCAAGCTATTTTTAAAAAATATTTATTTTTACTATTTTTTTTATTATACTGAGAAAATCAAGAGGAAAATTGTTTCAAACAAAATCATTCTTAGTGATATATTGGCCACAGGTGTTTGCTACCAATCCTGCAAACATACCTGTTAATTGATAAGTGTATGCAAGTATCAGTATCTTTTTTTTACAGAAGTTTTCTACAATGAAGTGTACATGTTTTGTTGATGGTTTATGAGAAAGTATTTCCCTATTAAAATATTAATCTGTGTTATATATTCTCAACCAACTGCATATTTTTTATAAAACTTCATTTGATTTTAACTTTGCTTAAAATGTTGCTACACAGTAGTCTTCAATTTTGTAGACTTTTCTATTTTGCTTTTAATATGATCTTCTTGGTATTTATGCTTTAAAATTCTTACCCATCCTGAGATCAGTAGCTTCTCACCTATATTGCCTATTTTTGAAAGAACTTCAATATTTTTTAGCATTTAGCCTTTTGACCCACTGGTGATATTTAATATGTTTGTAATTTACTTTGCTGTACAGTATGAAGTAACTCAAGTACTTTGAACATTCAATACCATATGGTAATTAATGAATTGCTCCTCTATTGCTTTGTGATGCATATTTGTAATTACGTATTACCTTCCTTTTAAATAAGTGTATTTCAGAGACATTGATTTTATTTCTTTGACATTGATACAGTATTACTGTTTTAATTATTTTAAACATATAACTTATAACTACTAGAAAGTCAAATCTCCTGGTCAACTTTTTCTTTCCAAAATTATCTCAATAATGCTCTAGCATCTTCAGACTCTTAGTATGGAATGAAAATAACCTGATTTTGGCCTTCGTAAGTAACCTGTTTTGCACTTGTGTTTATATCTTTATTCAGAACATTTTAGAAGACCGTATTTATCAATATTCAAAATATTTTAATGTATACTTAAAAATATTTGAGGTCAACAAGTTATTTGTATTAATGTTCATATCACTGATGATAACTTCAAGTTACGTTTTTTCATCTTCAGAAATTCTTTGTCTAATGGCCCCTCTCTATTTTTCATATGTACCATTTCTATCTCAAAATTTCCATCTGTCTCTTTTTTCTGTATTAGATATTGAAGTTTCTCCTTTCCATTGTCAGTACAATTTTATGCACTATTAATTACGCTCTTTTCTGTCTCTAATAAAGATTTTAATTCTGCTACTGTATGCAGATTTCTCCTGCGTTGATTCTTTACGTTCTTCAGCAGTATGTACGTTCCACCTGGTATTAACCCTTAAAAAAAGTAAATCTTCCATTTCCGGCAGTATAAATTAGGAGTTCTCTGTTACTGAGAAGTCAACACAGATATATTCCTAAAGGTTCTATTTATCGTAATAAATCTACCTTCCCCTTACCCAGATAAACATTTTCTCTGTATCTTTCAAGGATTTCTTCTAATTTGTAGACTCGTTCTCTAGGACCTAGGTTGGTATATATGTTTTTTTTAAATAGGTTTTTATACTTTCAAATCTACTTTAAGTACTGACAAACTCTCTCTCATCTTAAAGTTGAAGGAAAATCGATGTGTCAAATATCATTTTCCATGTTCTGCTCATTAAAAGGAGATGGATTTATTTCAAGAATTAAATTGAAATGTATTTTAATTTTAAACAGTTTGTAGAATTTCAAACAGTTTGTAGTTCTTTTTTTACTTGAATGTGGGCATGAATCTGTAATTCCCTAGAAGAATGAACTATGTCTTGTGTTCTTTTAAATCGCCAGTCATTGTTGATTTTACACATCAAGCAAAATCTATCCTATTCTCATGCTGCTTCCTTGGAAACTGATGGTGGTGGTAGGTGAAGAAGGTGGGATAAAAAGGGACATGAATCATCCTGGTGGCCCCAGAAAACAGCTCACACATGGTAGGCTGATGATTATGAGGCTTTGCAGTGAGCAGGGCAGGTCAGAACGTATTCGGGAGGAGAGCTAACAGGGGCTTTCTTAATATCCATACTTTTTCTACTATATTTTAGTTAAAAGTTCTAGAAATGGGCCAGGCCTGGTTGTTCATCCCTGTAATCCCAGCATTTTTGGAGGCTGAGGTGGGCAGATAGCTTGAGGTCAGGAGCTCGAGACCAGCCTGGCCAACAAAACCCTGTCTCTATTTAAAAAAAAAAAAAAATTGCCAGGCGTGGTGGTGGGCACCTGTAATCCCAGCTATGCAGGAGGCTGAGGGGGGAGAATTGCTTGAACCCAGGAAGTGGAGGTTGCAGTAAGCCGAGATTGCACCACTGCCCTCCAGCCTGGGCAAAAGAGTGAGACTCCATTTCAAAAAAATAAAAACAAGGGCTAGAAATGCATTAGCTGCTCATCTCAATCCAGGTAATCTGTAAAGTATTTAGGGATTATTATGTTCTCTCTCTTTGAGAGAACCACCAACTGATACTCTCGATTTTCAGTACTAAGGCCTGATCTGTTGTTTTCATGAGGGTTTCAGTAGAAAAATACTAATCAAATAGGTATTTAACCACCAAACGATTCAGAATCTTGATTTTTAGTTGGCCATGTGTTTTAAATTTAACCATATACAATTGATTTCTTTTTTTTTTTTTTAATTTTTGGCATTGTGATCTCCAGGTTTGACAATGGAAAAGTAATGATGTCAATATAGACTATTTTTATGTTTTCAAGTACTTTATCTCTGTTTGCCAGTTTATCCTTTCATTGCTCTTGTGTCTTTTCAATAAATTGTTTTAAAATTAAAGATTAGTTTAAATAAATTATTTATACTTTTCTACATCATTACTCTGTTGTTAAGGTGGGAATACTTTAATAAAATAATAGTTAAAAAAATTCAACAATTTCTAGTAGGAACTAACACATTTTTGAATTATTAGTTGATGATGTTTCATAATAATTACAGATACTTCTCAACTTTTGATTGGGGTTAATTTTGTGATAAATCCATCGTAAGTTGAAAACATCTTAAGTTAAAGATGCATTTAATACCCCCAGTGAATCTATTGTAAAGTCAAAAAGTAATACCATCATAAGATAGAGAATATCTGTACTAAACAGTTTGAGTATAAAATGTTTACCTTAACTCTAGTTAATAATAATATGTGTATGAACAGGCCACTTACTAGTTAGATGAAATATGTTAAAAATGAAAAAATCATAATGAACATCCGTATGCTCTGTTGCATGACATTTTAAAAAATATTAAATATGTCAGTGTGGGCTAATATTTATACAATTTTTTAGTTTTATAAACTTCTTCTGCTAAGCTTTGTAAATTAATTTTTAACTTATTTTAAATGCTAGTCATTTCCAAACATTTCATTTCCATATTTTATTACTATAAAATTTCATCCAGTTAGTAATTTTCTATTTATTGCTAATTTATTTCCTGATGAATCCAAAGATTATTGAACATAGTCTGGCTCACAGGAGTTCAGATTTTTTTAATGAATAAATATATTTTGTACTTTTTTTCCCGGAATTCTAACAACTCTTCTGTTACGTTATTACTAGGAAAATATCTGAATTTTATACATGAACATTCCAGAAAAGTATGGCTTTCTGCATTCAGTGGCCTTCCATTTTACTGTAATCACCACTTATCCTTTAAGATTTTTAAGTAAAATGTCCTGTGCGCCTTGCTACCTTTGTCAGTTAGATGGCCTCATTAAGTACTCTGTTGTATAAACATAAATAAATTAGATAACAAAAACTTTTTGCAGCTTAGAGGAAAAGTGGCAAATGTGTCTCTCTATTCCTTGTTATCTGTGCCTTAGTGACTTATCTAAGTCCTGACTGTCTTTAAAGTCCAGAATTTTAGGAATACAAAGCTGTCTTAAATAAGTAGTTTGTTTCCATAGAGAAAAAAATCCAAATCTCTTCATTAATTTTCATTGTTACATTAGAACTAGCTTTTCTCTGGTCTTCTCATCTGTACTTCATTAAGTCACATTCTGTGGTATAATGTTGCAAGTTTGGAAATGCTGAAACAGTTCAAGAAATTGATTCTATTTGTTCTTTCTGTTCAATAGACCTTTGATCTGAAATGTTCAATGGTGTCTGGCTGTTCCACACAAGCCACTTTTAAACCATTGTTCACATTGTAATAGCCTTGTTATCAGGTTGTATGAATTAATTCCATCACATTAGGAGAAGGAAGTTAGACTTCCACAGCGCAATCTAGTAACTGCCTCATGTTAGCAGCCAATTGATTGGGTAACAAGACAACACGCCATGTTAATAATAGAATTGTTTTGTAAGGTGGTCTTAGTCTTAATTTCAGTATTAGATAATGACAATAATGTTTTGATTTCCCCAGAACACCTTGCTTTGAGAACCTAACAATGTATAACTGAAAAATGTCACAATGAAGGAGGCCACCACTCTTGGTTAAATTCCTGAACGAAGATGAAAACACAGAATAAATTGTTTTCTGTGCAACAATGTAACCACCCACAAACAAAACCAGCACTTTGGGAGCGAGGCGGGCAGATCATTTGAGGTCAGGAGTTTCAGACCAGCCTGAACAACACCGTGAGGCGGAGGTTGCAGTGAGCTGAGATTGTGCCACTGCACTCCAGCCTGGGCAACGGAGACTCCATCTCAAAAAAAAAAAAAAAAAGAAAGCAAAAAAGCAGAAACCACTCACAAACTAAAAGTCGAATCTCTTGATAGGGTGGGGGGAATTTAGGAGAAATATGGAAATTCTCCAGTTAGCTGCTGTCAAGCCTTGGCAGAGAATAGCTACTAATTTCTGTTGGTAGAGAGATCCCACAGACCCCACAGGCTTGCCACACCGTCACTGAACTATTGATAGCAAAAAATGGAAATTGACTAGTAAAGGAATGGACTGTTACATTGCTGCTGTCTATATCACATATTACTGAACTTGGTGATAGTGAGTTGCAGTTAGATAATTTGCAAACAGTAATTTTGGAACAGTTCAAATAGACATATTAACAAATTATTCAATGAGCTGAATTCATTCCTCCACCTGGTTAAGTTTTTATATGTGAGATTACTTATTTGAAAAGATCCAGTGAGCAATTTTTCCCTAAGGCAAGCTTCCTGCTCTTCAGGTTACCAACTCCAGAGGGATGACCAAGTGAGTTCCCAGATTATTTTACATAAGGTACCTTCCAGGGCTATTCATCCATGATAATGTAGTTCCCTGGACCCAGTAGTCCTCTGATATGCTGATTTGCTTGTGTCCATACCCTTTGGTGATAATATGTGACTGCTTTGAAAGAACATATAAGCCCTTTAACACCCCTGTTCATTTGTTCATTTGTTGGACTTCCTAATGCTGAGACATTTCCCCTCCTGGTGTACCCTTACATGGCCTCTCTTCTAAGACCCTGGGTATCTGAACAGGTAGGGCTTTTAAATCTTAAGCTGTTAGCTATCTTTGGGCACCTCTGTTAGACAACTTTCAAGCAACAAGACAATAAGACAAATCCATAAACCCATACTTTACAAGTTCTTTCATGAACCCTTCCCTGACTTCCATAGTTAGAATTGATTTTCCCACCTCTGCTCTTCTGTGGTACATATGACCTTAAAGATACTGCTGTGAAAATTAAGCACAGCTTAGGCAGAATGGCCCCCACATCAAGTGCAGTAAGCATGAATTATGTCTATGAAGACTATTTATTCAGCCCACCATTTCTAATCTCATTATTACCCTTTACCAAGCACTCTAGTGAGATCTTAGCACTATGTTAGATCCTTCATATGTATCATTTCTATGCTTTGCAGCCAACTCAACAAATGTACAGCTTGGTCTGTTTTCCAATTTAAATGAAAGAATTTACAGAGGGGTTAGTTACTTTGCTCTATTTCCTGAAGCTCTTAGGGCAAAATCAGGGTTTAAATTCAGAGGTGGGTTGCCTGTAGTGCCCGCACTGCTAACATTTATTTAATACTACTTCTGTATGACAGCTTTGCTGTCTGTGAACTGTTAGAATTATTCCATTTGTTAGACACTTTTTGTTAACTGGCATTTTTATGCATATTTTTATATGCCTACATATTCTCTCTCTAATTACATTTTGCACCTTTGCAAAGCAGGGGCCACAACTGCTTTTTAAGAAATCTTCTGGCCTGGTGTGGCAGCTCACACCTGTAGTTTTAGCTACTTGGGAAGTTGAGGCAGGAAGGATGACATGAGCCCAGGAGGTCAAGGCTACAGTGAGCAGCAATGGCACCACCACACTCCAGCCTAGGTGACAGAGTTAAAAAAACAAAAACAAAACCAACAAAAAAAGCCTTAGTGTCTACCTTAGTTTCTTGCATGGTGATACTTAATAGTATGTTCGTTCTTTGTTTGGTTTAATATTGTACCTTGCTAAAACATTGACACACCTTTAGGCACACAATAGAAATGAGCAAGAACTTTAGAGTGATTTAGAAATTCCGTCCTTTGAGACTTCCCCACCATGCCATCCTATCATTCTATGCACTCAGCGGCTTCATATTTCACAGCGTTCTTTGTAGTTGTCTTGTTTTTGTTGTTGGGATTGTGGTTTATGTTTTGATCCTGGATTTACTGAAATGCTGCCTTGTACCCTCCTGATCTTTCTTTGCTTTCCCCCCCTCTAGTACATTCAAGCAACCTAAGCGTGGAAATGAATTCATTCTTAGACATTCTCTTTTCAAACAACAAGAAATAAAGTAGTTTACTTTCATTTGTTGCATGCTATCAGAAAGAATGGGCAGTTTCATTACATATCATTTGTTGCTTATTTGTTTAGTGTAACTGGCGGACATGGCTTATTTACTTTTTGAAAAAAGGGTATGAGGTAAACTCATTCAAGATCTTCAGGGACTCATTCAGGATCCAGAATGTCCCCCCATGCCTTAGAACTATATCTGTGTTTGACATGCAGATGGACTGTCTGCCTGGGCATTTGGACAGGTAGAACTTTTAAGTCTTAAGCCAATAGACATCTTTGGGCATCTTTCTAAGAAAACTTTCAAGCAGGAAGCCAAGGAGACAAATCCAGAGACTGTACTGCTCTTCTTTGTTTGCTAAATTCATTTATTCATAGACAAAACTTGAAATTGGTGATAAGACCAACATGGTGCAGTGGGGTCACAACACCCATTTTAATCAACTGGACAATCTTTAGATTGATTATTCTCTAAGTTTGGGGTAAAATAGGACATGATTCCTTCTTCAAATTCTCTGTCTCTGCATCTTCCTTTTGCTATCCCATTCTCACTAGCTTCTGTAGGGGCCTTTTCCTGCCCAGTTCGCTCCATATGGTTTATTTAGAGATAAGTGCAGAGAATATTTTTATACTCTGTGAGGAAATTTATAGATATAGACTGTGCATCTCCAGCAAATCACAAACCTCGGGTTCATTATCTGAATAATTTTACTTTGGTTGATAGTGGCAGGTCTGAGACTCTACCAGAAATAATTCTGAAAACAATTCCCTCCAGGTTGTATTTGTTACATTTATATTTTTTAAAATCCCACATTTCTATACTAAACAATATAGAAATTTTATTCTATATAGAAAGAAAGTGCCAAGATAAAACAGTTCCAGGGTTGGTTAATTTGATGGCTCAATGACATCATTGAGAGCAGAGTCATTCCTTCTCCCTGTCCTTTCATCCTTTTTGTCACCTTGTCCCATTCATGGCTACATGTTGCATATTGCTGGTCCAAAAAGTCCGTGAAGACCTGACAAAGTTGAGCAGATTGAGGTATTCTTTCTTATACCTCTTGGAGATCAAAAAAGCCTCTCCCAGGTGGTCTGCTGCAGACGTTCTTGTGTCTTACTGGACAGAACCGATCACATGACCACCCCATAATCTAACCCTGTATCATGAGAGAGGAATGGAGGTACCATAGTTGACAAGGAAGGAGGACTGACATTTCCTCAACTTGGGGTTCTGATAGTAAAGAAGAAAATGGCTTTTGAGTAGGTAACTGAGAATGCCTGCTAAATTAGGCCCCTTTTTTAGACACTGACCTTGTGCATTACCTATTATCCTTCGCATTTCCTACCCCAAGTGTCTATCTGGTCCAAATGCAGGTTTTCTTCCATTTCCTGATATAGAGTTTTATAGTGCCTGAAATATTTCTATTCTGGTACAATACATATATAACTACTTAAATAATAAACTGCTACACCAACTTAAAAATACAAGAAATCTTATAGTTTAATAAAAATAACTTCTGGCCTCTTGAGCCCAGAAGCCACTGTGAAATTCACAATCACATTTTAAGATACAGATATTTTGTTCTTTGTACCTAGCTATGCTGAAGAGGTGATTTTATTTTTTTGCCAGACAACATGTAGGATGGATTAAAAGAAGGCAGATTTATTATACACTGTAGGTGCTGTTTTTACTCAAACAGCAGAGAATTTAGAGCCCACTTATTTAAGTGCAAATGCTGCCTCTTACCTAAGTCACTTAATCAGGACACTTTAATTTCTACCACCGCTAAATTCAGCTAATAATACCTGCCCCCTATCTACCTCTCTGGGAAGCTCGGAGGATTAATTAGATAAAGTCTTTAAAGCTCCTCAGAGAGAAGTGGTATATGTAAAAGATGTTATTATTTCTAGGGAAGAATGAAGCAGTATCTCTTTTATGGACAGTCCACACTTCTAGAATTTTTTCCTCTTATTCATTCAGCTGAAGAGCCAAATTTGTGGATTTTAATTCATCATGTGAGACCCTTCTCATTCTCAAGTAGATGCACTTAGAGAAAAGATTTTCAAGTATTGCTTCTGATGATGGGAAGTACATTCCTGGGTTTCACCGAATATTTCAAAGCATTGTCCTGCAAACTGGTATAGATGCTGGAATCTGGTTACAACATTTGTAAAAACAAACGATGACTGCATTTCAGACTGTGACCTGGGCCTATTTTTGAGGTCATTTCCAATCCCCATTTTGACCATAAAATATTTGCTAATGACAGCAATTCTCAGTTTAGACCTGGGTCTCAAACAAAGGGTGTCTGACTTCAAACTGAGTCTTGTTTTGACTATGTCACGTTGTTCAGAGGTTTGTACAGGAGTAACAAAACTGGTTCCATCCATGGACTATAGAAATGATCTGAGTCAGATCAGGTTGCACATAGTAGGCAAATACAGAGTAAAATATTTATAAATCTTGTTAGTTTATATTTATACTTAAATATTCTTTTGAGCAATACATTTTTATATTTAGATTACAGGATTCTCTTATTTCCCTCCAGAATTCTCAGTTTTGGTTATACAGTTAAAATGTACACACTTTTTCCAACACAATCCACTTTACAGAGCTTTGACTATGCTTGACTTTTATGTTGCTTTATTGGACATTAAACACTTTCACTAACTCTTACATTGATGGTTTCCAGTTTAGAAATTCAGTTAGCAAGTGCTTGTGTATTTTGGTAACTGCAACTACTACTCGATGTTAACAAGTCTGCATTCTGGTCAGTGCTGTGGCAGCTCATTACAGATAGAGATGGGCTTATTTTCCCACAGCAGTTTGAGAAGCCAGTGAGTCACTGCATCCACTGGAGATCTTGGGAGAGCTTGGGAAGTGGCTGTTGCTGGGAACAGCCAGGCTGCCTTCCCCCAAACACTTTAGAGAAGCTTTTGACAACCTTCAATCGTTCACACATTCTAGAAATGAATTCAACCTATAATTCTTCACAAGTCAAAATGAAAGATACGTTCAAGGCAAAATCATAGCTATAGAATTTATTGGAATCAGGTTTTCATATTTATAGGCTTTCTTTTAAAAAGATAAAATTTGTTTTTCTTTCTTCCAGTTCTAAAGGAAAAGGAGAGAAATGAGCAATCAATGTCAAATTTGACTCAGTGACTAATACCAAACTCAATGTGCAAGGCATCAGGAACTGGGCAACTCAGTAGGAGCAAGAAAGGATGTGGGGAGGACAATGTCATTAGGGGAAAAGCCTTTAACCTTGCCAGAAGCATAGAGTGAAGAAGAAAATCAAAGGTCAGGTCATTTCTAGGTCTATTTATTACATGGAAAAACAAACAGAGGTTAAGAGTGTACTTAAGACATATGCCACGATCCACTTACCTAAGTCAGATATTGGGCCCTCACCCTTCTCATCATAAACTCCTCTGCTCTAGTCAGAAGCTAGAAATGAGGATGAGTGAAGATGGGCCTGGCATGAGAGAAGGTAGAAATGTTTTTTCCCTGTATGGTGACAACATGGCTTTTCCTAGTGTTACCGGCTTCATTCACCAAAAAAGTATTATCTGTCTGTAGTGACTTCTTGTGAAGCATTCACAGCCAAGAGGAATGCTGACATTAGCTTAAAAAGCTAAATTTTAAGGCTTTGATGAAGGATTCACTGAGTAATTTTGAGAAAGGAGAGTCATGGCTTTGAAATTCAAACATATCCTTAACGACTACCACTCTTATCCCACCAATTAAATAAAGTGAAATGATGAATAACAGACAATTTATGAGAAAGTATCCATATTTTAGTTTTAAATACAAATAGATGACAAATGCTCGTATTTTGCTAGAAGAAAAGAACGTTAGTAGATACAGATTTTTTTAAAGAGCAGTACAACTAATTAGTAGTAGAGCTATATTTTACTTACTATATACTAGACACTAAGGACTTTACTTATGCTTAACCTTAAAACATCACTGAGACAGTTATCATACCCATTTTACAAATCAAGAAAAGTAACAAAGATTCCAGTCACTTTTCCAAGGTCATATAATTAGTAAGTGGTAAAAGACAGGCCCAGAACTAGGACAATCTATTTATAGATGGCTTGATGTTGACTACTCGGCTACATATATACCGAAGACAATTTAAAATATGGAAAATACTAAATGCTAATTCCATATTTTCAAAATATGTAAAATATACACATAGGAAGGACAATCACAAGACATCATTAGGCTACTTTAATATAAAAAGGCCAAAATCTTGAATAAAATCTTTAATATGGAAAGTGCTAAGAAGCATAGCAAGATGAGTTTTATATTAGGATATAATATAGTAGCAGGATAAGATATGACTTACTGTTAGGATGTTTTTTGCAATTAAGATTTGCTTAAAAGTAGAAACATGTTTCATGAGGTCCTCCAACAATTCATGTAGGAAGCAACAGCTAAATACAAAAGATAATTCAAATACAAAATACTCTTCCATAGATAATGTGGAACCCCGCAAAATGGGCCTAAGAACCTTACCTCTCAGATGTTATAATGAAGCCGCAGGTCCTCTTTACATTGGCCAACTTTAATGATGGTGTTTCATTATGGTAATACATTGTGGTAATACAATGGCCAGTTACCACCCACACACTTGATTAAAATGTATCTGTGTGGCAGACACTTCGTTTTCATTAGAAGTGATAGACTCCAAATATTCTACTTTCCATTTAAAAGAATCTTACTGTTGAGATAAAGAGAAGAAAAACATTTCTCACTTTATTCCTTTTTTATGCTTTTTGATTGCTGAATTATGTGAAAGTGTTACCTAGCCAAAAATATTTTTAAAGTCTTCTATGAATCCCGTATTCATAAGCTTATGTAACTCTTCCTTCACTCTCAGACTAAATGAACTTGTTATAGATGGAATCAAATAGGGTTACCATCTACAGTACTGTATAAAAGAGTTTTGTCTTTTAGTAGTTTTCAGTTTTAGTAACTTTTATTGGAGTTATCACTTTAAAATTGTGTTTCTAGTCCTCCTATACTTGTAAACAAATTTGTAAATATCAGAATTGTACTATTATATATGTAAATTTTTATTTCCTCAAAAAAGTCTATAGATTTTAATCTGCCTTCCTATGGAAGGTTCTCTATTACTTTAATAATTATTTTAATAATGTTGTAGTAACAGAAGCACCATGTATAAGGCATGCATCCATCTATCATTGTATAACACCATTATCAGGTATATTTGTTTGTTTTCACACTGCTGATAAAGACATACCTAAGACTGGGTAATTTGTAAGGAGAAAGAAGTTTAATAGACTTACAGTTCCACATGGCTGGGGAGGCCTCACAATCATGGCAGAAGGCAAGGAGGAGCAAGTCACATCTTACATGGATGGCAGCAAGCAAAGAGGGAGAACTTGTGCCGGGGAACTCCTCTTTATAAAACCATCATATCTTGTGAGACTTATCTGCTATTATGAGACTAGCACAGGAAAGACCTGCCCCCATGATTCAATTACTTCCCACTGGTTCCCTCCTACAATATGTGGAAATTGTGGGAGCTACAATTCAAGATGAGATTTGGGTGGGGACACAGCCAAACTATATCATCAGGTAAATATTAATTATCCCATTTTAAATATGAGAAAGCTGGGATTCAGAGAAGTTAAATAACTTGTCAGATTTCACATAGCTGATAAATAACAGAGCCAAAATTTGGACTCATATCTGTTTGCAAAACTTGTATTCTTCTGACACTGGCATGCTATTTAGAAGTTTAGTCCTTTTCTGGTTAGGCTTCCTCCTCTACTTTACAAATCATTAAGTGCTGCCTCCTGCTGGTTTCCCTTGGCATTACACTGTAGCCAGCCCTTCAATACAATCAGTGAAAACAATCAGTTCTTGTTGGGAGTAGATCATTTAGGAGTATTGATTCTAAATTTGTCATTGTTTTCCATGAAAGCTAAGCATAGAGTATAAATTGCCACTCACCACATAAAGTTGATGACTTTCTATGCCCAAATGATTTGACAATTTGTGATTTTTTTTCCCCAGGAGGTTTTCTGCTAACATTTTTCAGGGCAAAATATTCAATCCCTGTCCAAAATGATCAAATTTTGCCCTGCAGCAAACTTGTAAATTTTTGCCAGGACTAGTGAAACTTCACAAGGCAAGAGATCAATAATTTCACACTGTTCCCTTCTCACCGCTTTCCTCAATATACACACTATTTAATTTGAAACTGCCAACATGAGAAAGTAAAACTTCAAGGGACAAGTAAGGAACACTCTCTTCATCTTTTAAAAATATAGGTGATATCTTTTAAAATAGATATGATCCGTCTGTGCTCAAAAATTTGAAGTAAGACAAAAAATTCAGTTTGGATATTTAAAAAAATAATTTTACAAAAAATGACATGCATGACTCTACTCTTGTACTATTCTATTGTATATGTTCACATACCCAAAAATATTTTTGGTTTTCTGCCTATCGTGTCCAATGCTGTCAGCCTTTGTTGCAAATCGGGACTTAGGCAAAGAGCCCAGATGGGCTTTGTACTGCTGTCTTCCAAGGCACTAAGACATTTTATTTCTACCTGTAATAATATTAAGCCTTTACTTGTTCAACATTTATTGATGCCTACCTTTCTCTTTTCCCACATTAAAAAACATCAATAAATGTGAGCCAATGCTAAGGTAGGTTTCATCACTCTTTCTCTTCAAACTTTGTCTTCCTATCAGCTCTGTCTTGTCTGCCTGAATCGTAACTGTTAATATTTTCCTGTGTTTAGCTATTGGTCTTTCATTCTTCTTGATACTAATTTCTCCTTCAGATAACTCATCAATTTTCATGGCTTCAGCTATGCCTTTACTTGAATGATTCCCAAAATTCTATCGCCAATCCTTTCCCCTCATCTAAGCACCAGTCATTTATTTTCAACTCTTCACTGGACATTTCTACTTTGATGATTTCAAAATAAATATGCTGAATTCTCCACTTCACCCCTCGATCACCTCCCACTCCTGATTTCCTTTTTATTTTCAAGAATAGAAACCTGTTTTCAATTGTTCGTACTTGAAACCCTGGGCCAAGGCACAAGAATGGCAGTGCAAAGATGTACAAGAAACAGAAGTTAACATGCAGAAGTACAGTGAGCCAGGCTCAGCGGCACGAACTTGGGGCCTTTGCCCCGTGTTACTCAGTGCCACCTAATGGTCACCATTTAGAAAGGCAGGCCTACTTTTGCCAGATGCAATTTGGCAAAGGAAAACATAAATGTCAATTTTATAGTGAAATTTATCAACATATTTAAACGTTGTCACTTAAACAAACTGCAGCACCCTTGGAGCAACATGAAGTTTATATATGAGTATGTTTATTCTAAGAGCTGCCGATTTGTGACCGCTATGAAATCAGCTGAGCTAAAAGACAATTGGAAAAAAATATAAATAAGTAAAAGTAACTAGCAGATAGGTATTCTTGGTTATGAGAATAATGCTAGAACTAACATAGATAACCCAAAAGAATGGAGTCATTCCAGTCATCCCAAGACTTTAGGATACTTAGCATAGTGTTTTAGAAAAAATAGGCTAATTTCATCAGTGAGATAACCAACATTGAGCTAAAACCACAAACCTGAAATTACAAATCACACTTTCTAAATCAGTGAAGCAAAATCACACAGCCAGGAACTACAAAAAGTAATCCTGACTCTTCCAAAATAAGCCTTAGGTTATACTTCTTTCCTTAAAGGCACTGTGAGGCATGAAAAGTAAATTTTCAGCCTAAGAGTGGTAGATTTCAATGAATATACAATATGGTTCCCATGTCTCAAATTCTTACATTGTTCTATTTTTTGAAAGACACTGTACTTTTGGGTTTTATACAACATATATTGTATTTCCTTTGGAAATAAATATTGCAGACTTCTAAAATTAGACTTTTGGAGATTGAGCCAAAGACATATACTGATAACATAAAGCAATCTTGTGACAAGATCTCTTAAGACTTAAAAAGACATACGCAGATGGAATTAAGCACATATAAATTTATCCAATGTTTACTTACAAAATAAAATTAAAAATTAGATTAACTGCCTTCACACTTGGGATTTTTACTTGCAAACCCAATACTGATTGAGAAAATTGGTAAACTATGGAAACTTAGCTAATTCAATATTTTTTCAACATACTGTAAAGGGTATTTTTATAACATAAAGGAAATGCAAAATATATACTAAAATATGGTTAAGATTATATAAACACTCCAACTATCATTGTAAAATCTATGCTAAATATAAATTAGGCAAATGACAGTAAATAATATCAAACTTTTACTTTGTGTATGCTTTAGAAATATTATTTGCCAATAACTTTACCTAGGTCAGGTGGCCAAATTGTCTGATTAGAATATTTTAGGATAAAGATGAAAAAAGCATTGTATGAAATACTATAGCATAAAGTTTTCTGAATTTTTCTGAGTTGCCCTTGATCTGCATGCATTCATTTCTGAATTAGAAAACATCTAATAGTTTGTGAAAAGAGTATACATATTTCTTTAAATTGAGAAACTAAATTTCATGTTAATATAGTATCAGTTTATTGTACTTCAGATTTTAGCACAAGCATTTCAGAACACTGAAAAACTATATTTAGAGTGAGATCTACATATTCCATACAGATGGAATCAGTCCATGAATATATATTGGTATCATTCTTGCCAGTCCTAATAAAACTCTGTCTTTAGTGTGTTTGAACAAGGCTTAAGTTATACATGAAAACTGAAACATCAAACCATTATATACCCTTTAAGTGTAGATAAAATAATTTTACATCCATACAATATTTTTAAATGTTGACTTTAGCAAAAACTTAAAAATTCTCTGAAATTTGAAATGAAAATTCATGATGCACAAAATTATGAAAGAAGAAAATGTCTACTCCAAATATCCCATAACTTTTTTGAACAAACTCTCAGTATTGTGATTTAATCTTTTTCATTTACATTTGCTGTCTGTATTTGAGTTTACAAAGTGCTTTCAAATGCAATACAGCATTTAACCTGCACTATGGCCTTTTGTGAAAAGTGGTGTTCTCGCACTTTAAATGATGAGATGAGTCTCTTGGAGGTGAATGACCAAATTCATCATCACACAACCAGAAATAAATGGCAGGACTGAAGCTTGAAGCCAGCCAGAGTGTTCTAATAGACCATAATGTGCTATGCTGGTTTCTGATCAGATCTCTTTTTCCTCTATCCATTTTACACACTTACAATCCATGAGAAGAAGGTAAAGGGAACCATTTAAAATTTTTGAGTTTTTCTTTGTAATCTGACCTTGTTGAAATCCCAGCTTTGTCTGAGCATAGCATAACTCAAATGTGAAATCACGTTCATGTTTGTGTGCATCTGCATGTGAGTGTGCTCCCATATGTATACATGTGATG
The DNA here is from genome assembly GCA_963573385.1 of Cacajao melanocephalus. Lineage (NCBI taxonomy): Eukaryota > Metazoa > Chordata > Mammalia > Primates > Pitheciidae > Cacajao > Cacajao melanocephalus. Next base: position 51,090 of record CAUYLG010044870.1, read on the forward strand.
AATTCCTATAGAGTTACATGCACTGCTTTCTTTTATTTTCTTCTACAAAATAATTGCCATGGTTCTAAGAAGAAAATAGGAGAGAAAAAGAGAATCTCAGTAACTATACAGGAATCAAAGGCTTTAGTAAAATGGAAATGCATCAGCAGGAAGTCATAAATTTGTTATTTTTAAAAAATACAGTCATGTGTCAATAGGATTACATTTTGAGGCATGTATAATTAGGCGATTTCTTCATAGAGTGGAATTACACAAACCTAGATGATATAGTCTACCACACACCTACGTTACATGATGGAGCCTATTGTTCCTGGGCCAGGAACTTACACAGCATGTTACAGTATTCATCCGGTGGGATCACCACTATGTATATAGTCTGTCCTTGACCAAAACATTGTCATGTGGCACACGACTGTATATAGCCAGGTGGGTAGAGCTCATCCTGTACTGTAAATACATAATTCTTAGGAGTCTAAAGTCCAAGAGATGGAATGGCTTGACCTGAGTTTTAGGTAATGGAACGGGAATATGCAACTGAACAAATGTATAATTCTGTTTCTTGGTATAAATCTATTCCATATATATTTATATAGCTTATTTTTGTCTAATGCTGATATAACATTTGACTAATAGCAAAATAAATTATATTGGTCCTTAGAAGGGAAGTCTGCTTTTGAATTGAATGAAATGTGCCCCCAAACACCCTGGAAGAGATTAGACTTAATCTAATTATCTGTTCTCATAGTTGCTTACTTTCTTCCTTTCTCAAAATCTGTCTTCTGCTTGATTTCACTGTAGATTTGAAATTTTACTTTATGACATCAGCCTGTCACCCAGAAAATAACTGATATCGTAGATGTGTCATTGAAAGTTCGACTCCAAAACAAATAGGAAGATAGAATAGAACAAAGTTCGATTCCAAAACAAAGAGGAAGATAGAAGATAGAACAAATGGCTCTCACGGGCTTCTGATCTTGTTTAAAGAGATGCCTGAGGCCGGGCAAGGTTACTCATGCCTGTAATCCCAGCACTTTGGGAGGCCGAGGAGGGTGATCATTTGAGGTCAGTTTGAGACTAGCCTGGCCAACATGGTGAAACCTAGTCTCTACTAAAAATACACTTGTAATCCCAGATACTCCGGAGGCTGAGGCAGGAGAATCACTTGAACCTGGGAGGCGGAGGTTGCAGTAAACCGGGATTGCACCATTGCACAGCAGCCTGGGGGACAAGAACAAAACCCTGTCTCCAAAAAAGAAAAAAAAGTCTGAGACTTCTCTCTGTGGGTCTCTCCAGGGAAGTTAATGCCCAGACTTAACTCACCTCTACAGACTGTGCCTTCTGCATCAAGTGAAGGATGCTGAATGTCCCATTTCTTCAGACTGGCTTTCTGATCTTCCAGACTTTGAAAGGTATCAAATTCATTATTTGAAAAGTTATCTCCTCAAGTTCCTGGTATTCCCTGATGGCTCAGAACTCATACACCTTTGCACAAGTAGTTATGAAAGCTCTTTGCATTTGATGAGAAGCAGGCCCAGTGCAAACCCATATGGGAAAAAGTGCTATGTAATTCAATAGTATATAAAGCAGCCTCCCATGGTGACAGAAAGTGTCATTCAAGGCTACAGGGGGAGTGTCACTCATATGTATGCACACTCAGTTCAGTCCTGTGCACATCCTACACTTATGAATGCATACCAACCATTTTCCTCTTGAAGTCACGTACACAACATTCAGAATGGTTATGCAGGAGAAATCCATGGCAACAGCACATACAGAGCTTGTAGATTTTATCTGGAAAAAAAAAGTTTACCTTTTTTAAAGTTTCAACTTTTTAAAAGATATCATGTGAGATTTACTTGATTCAAACTTGAGAAAATAGTGCTGCACAATTACTTTTGAGCAATAGCTTATCTTAAAGTTTTTCGAATAACCTAAGGGCTATTCAGTCTTCCTTTTAGAAACCTTCGAGGTATTTTTCTGTGCTGTGTACATTTTCATCCACAAGAATACTTTTTTCTCATTCCCTTGGATTCCTTGGGACACTTTTTTTTTCTTTTTTGTCTGCAGATACCTTAGAGGACTGTTTAAGACCCTGTCTACTCTATCTATTCTTAGCTTCACCTGAAGGGCAAAATCCCTAAGATCTTGACACACATACTGATAAATACATGGAATTATTAAAGGTGCCATCTCAGCAGAAGAGGATTGCTGCTGCCTTTGTTCTCGGGGGAATACATATTTCACCCAGTAGCAAGACACCCAACTGCTGCTACAATCAGAAATCTCTGAAATGCCTTTAAGCTAATCATCTTTGAACATAAGCCTTTGTTGTTGAATCAGGGACCTTCTAGATGCAAGGCACAGAAACCTTCTTTTTTATTATTATTTTGTTTTTTCTCCACCTTGCACAAAACAGCATCAAGCCTGTCACCACCGACAGTAAGGTTCAGTGATCTGTCAACATTCACCCCTGATGAAGACAGTGAGAGAAATCCGTAGCTCTGGAGAGTTCAGGAGAGAACCAAACAGTGTGTTTGCAAAAGAGCATTTTAAAATATTTTCTTGTGACAGCACTAGTTTAACAGAAAATAGTTGGAGTGTGCCAAAAAGAGGGAAAAAAATGAAAGACAGTAGTAGTAAGTTAGGCTAGCATGACATGATGGATCTGGGCTATGACAAACCGAATTGGAACAAAGCTTCCCTGGGGACCAACTATACCAGGTTTGCTGAATTGTATTTCTTGATTTCTTACTGTGCAACAGTGCTTTTACTGTTAGATTGACTAGGCTTCAGAATATTTTTAAAATTGTACAAATCAAAATCCATGTAGCTTAAAAATGAAGGATGTAAAAGGTTTAGGAGTTTGATGTATTGAAAGGCATTCTGTATTCCCTCATGTGAGTATTAAGTATACACTTTGTCTGTTTGATGAATTTCAAATCTTTATGGAAGGCAGTACACACGATAGCAGTTTACAGGGTGGAAAACCCTGGTTGGAAAGCAGGGCACAGGCTGGAGAGATTCAAAGCTTCGTCCTGCTTATCCCACCCAGATGTGCCCAGGAATGACAATATGCAGCATTTGTAGGTTCTCACTTGTTCTGAGATGTTTATGTAAAGGATAAATAAAGAAACCTTAAATCTAGTGCCCTCTTAACAAAGGTGTGATGCATTATTCTTATTATTTGTCCTTTCAATTTTTGTGTAGTGGCTTTCACATTGTCTAAGGTGAAACCAAAAGAAAAAAAAAAAGGAAGGAGAATTATTTCACAGCAGCTAAATTTTCCTAGTTTTCATATACCATGTGAAACCAACATTAGATAATCTGCTTCTTTATAGTAATCATTCATAATAAATTTTGAATTAATATCTACATGAATGGACTTTCTTAGATACCCGGGGAAGTTTAGGAACTCAAGCTGCAAAGGCATAAACAATTGAGTCCCTACCTTCAAGGAGTTTACAAGCAATTTGAATAATTAATGAAACTTTCAGAGTGTAATGTGATAACTACCAAGAGACAGCCAAGCTCAAAGCAGATAGCAAACTATCTGGTAGGCTTGATCAACACAGCTCCATGACTTTCCCAATAGCTATTTATGATTAGCAGAAGAGTAGAGAAAAGGGATGTTGAAAGTGCGGTGGTTGACATTTAGTAAAACAGAAGATCTAAGTATTGAGGAATGAGAGCTAAATGATAAGACATAAGTTCAGAACACATCTTTGACACATCGAAGGGGTCCAGTTGCCAAAATCAGTTTAATCTATCTTCTGCCAAAATAAATAAAATCACACTCTTACTTTTGTGTTTTAATTGGAATGGGCTGATTTGAATTCAAGTTAATGAGGTGTGACCCTTGCCCCTCTGAGTCTACCCATTTTATCATTGTCCACCTTCCTTCACTTCTGCAAGGCTAGAGCTGAGATTAGCACTAAAAAGTAAATTCTTGGTAAAGGATTCCAATATCTTTAAGAGTTGTACCCAGATACTGGACAAATTTAACCAAACACTCAGTTACATAGACACAGCATATTTCAAATTTTTAGAATAAAAGTATTTTAGAAACTGGGAAGTTTTAAAACTTTTGAAAAGCTGTAGCTACCTCTAACATAACGGCTGTTTCACAGTGGTGATATTTGACAACTACAACCAAGTACCCCAAATTTATATTAATCATGATGAGTATAAATAATAGTGGGCATTTCTGTCCTATAAGCACATCCTATTCATGCTTTAAAATATGATAACTTGAGTTTTGCAGTGATTTATCAATTTCATTAGCCATTTTGTGGTGACTATTAGCTACCAGCCAATAACAGAATATTATAAAATGAGAAAGTTAAGATACATTTTAAATGTAATAGTTTTTATATAAGTGTTGCTGCTGTTTTTTTAGTTAATTATTTACAAATTTATTTTTTCAATATATAATACAGGAAGATGCCAATATTACTCAATTATTTTGATCCATTTACACCTCAAACTAAGGAAATAATTGGTATGCCACCCCTAATATTCATTTACTCTAAGATTTGTATCCTCTTTGGTTAGGCTTTATTTATGTGTAAATATGCGTGTTCAAAACTTGTTAGTAGCAACACTAATAATGTCATTTATATACTTCACCTTGTCCCTTTAAAATGGATTATTCTATTTATAGAGTAACAGCCTGTAAAATTAAATTAAATTTTTTAATAGAAAAGATAGTCCTTTTAAAAATTATTATAATAGAAAGGTCGATTTTTTTTCATAAATCACTTTCAAAGCAATTTTTTAAGAAAATCTCTTTTTAGTTCCAAAACTTTAAAATAGTCGTATTGATTTTTAAAAATAATTATTTATGTAAAATAATTTATGGCAGAGTTTTCTGTACATGAAAATATATTCTTATAATAGGAATTTTACAAGACCATTAATTTTAGCAGTGCTAGGGAACACAACTATAATTTAGAAGCTATTGTTGATTGTTTCTAGAATAGATATTGGCCCCATTAGTTTTAAGTGATAACATTGCTAAACCAAAATATTAATCCAACAGTACCAGAATTACTGATTATAATCAGTTTTCTGCAAAGTTTTCCTTTAGCATTTAGCTTTCACTTAGCTTATTATACATAAATATAAATGTAAAATTTAAATTATCTTAGAATTCTCAGTTTTAAACTTATTATAGAATTAATGCCCATGAAAGCTTGAGTGCCTAAAGTCTTTTGTTATAGTCCCTTTGGTATGTACTTGGGGTCTGGTTGTATTGATACCACTCTCTTGGACACTGTTTTATTAATTAAGAAGGCACCCAATAGTCCAAAGAATCTTCACCACCCAATAATCATTCACGGAGTCATTTATTCATCAAGCAATGTTCTAGACAAGAGAAGTCATCATCGTCATCACCAGCAACTAACATTTATTGGGTTCTCATACATGTCAGGTGTGCTTCTACACTCTTAATGTATATTAACATATTTAGTCCTCACAACAAAGGATTTTTGAAAATGGTTTTGTGAAGTTTGTTAGCTGTATTTACAACTGTTAAGTATTTAGACACAGGGCCTGTACATCTCCATTTATATTCTTGTCTTGAAACCCACTGATGTTAAAGGCTACCCCAAAACATATCCATTTCACACAAGTAAGAGTGTGATTTTATTTATTTTGGCAGAAGATAGGTTAAACTGATTTTGGCATCTTGGACCACTTTGGTGTGTCAAAGATGTCAGGCTTTGTTAATGATGCATAATTTACTAAGCACCTGAAGAAAAGCAGAGACTAAAAGTTTCTTATATAAGGATCTTCAGGCTAGGTTTTCTGAGAGGGAGAAAATGGAAAGTAATCTGTATATATATGTGCTGCAACTGTTAAGTGTCAAAAAGATAATGTGGTCATGGGCTATTCATATTCAAATCCGAGTTTAGGTATCATTTGGTGACAAATGTTTAACACAAAATACTCAAAGGTAAAATTCCTATTCCTTTTTTTTCTTTTTTTGCCTATTCAGTTTGAAAATTCTATACTTAAGGCAGAGACAACAGCAAAGTCAAGGATAAATATTTGGATTACTCTATAAGTTCATTTGACAAAAATTCATTAAAGCTCTGGAAACATAACTCAATGATAAATTAGTCTTACTCAATTTCTTTACTTAAAACTCTTCTGGTATTTGTCATAATGATAAATGATCATCTCCTCCAAGCCCTTCCTTTCCCCATAACTGAATCCTACCCAATAAGCACCTTAAAGATTCTAAGACTGTCTCTGCTGTTACTCGTATATACTCTGGAACCCACAACACTTAAGTTTATGAATGGTTTGAACCACCAAGCTATTATGCAAGCTTTTAACATGATGTTCTTGGAATATAAGCACTAGGTAAACAAGAAAATATTGCCACAGGCATTTACTTGATGCTTCTGACATTTTGATATTTAACAGATTGATAATTACCTTTTGTAGGATGGGTAGACTTCTCTCCAAACATTTTAGTTAGGATAAGACTAGCTGCTATAACAAACCCCAGAATAGATAATGGTTTAAACAAAATATAATTTTATTTTGCACGCATGTAAAGTTCAGCATGGGCATTGTTGATTGGCAGGCTGCTTTCCTGCAGCCATTAAATCAGGAACGCTGACTCTTCCCATGTGATGGATCCAGTGTCTTCAACGTGTGGCTTCTAAGGTCACTGTTTCTCCACATCAAGCCAGTGGAAAAGGAATGAAGAGGAGGAGGGGCCTACTTAGACTGGAAGTGACACACATCACTTCTGCTTAGGTCTTACGATGAAGTGTAGTCTTTGGAGGACAGCCACTTCCCATCAATAATTGCGTACTATAGAACGAAGACCACACATATTTGATTGATAACATCCTCTGCCAAAGGCAATCCAAAATCCAAAAATGTCAGTGATTAGCCCAAAGAAGTGACTGGAGGATTCAGGTTCTCTAACATTCAGCCAAAGATTCTTGTTACTAGATCACTGTTTTCCAGCTAGTGGGACTCTGTCTGCAAACAGGTGACCTCTATTTGGAGAGAAACCAGAGGAAAATTTAATTGAATACTCAGCTAATGAGAAGAAATATAATCATACCAAAATAATAGCCAGTGTTTTATTGAACATTTAATATTTCTGAGGCATTGTGCTAGGCACTTAATATAGGTTAGCTTGGTTAATACTCAGGGTGATGCTAAAGAAAATTATTTTTATTAGCCACGTTTTACAGTTGGTGAAACTGAGGCATGGATGTGAGTATATTTCCCAAAGCCATGTGGTAAGCATCCATTGAAATCTGGATTCAAATCTAGGTAGTCTAATTCCATCAGATGATGTTATCATCCATCAAAGATAGAAAAATGCCATTTGAAAACAAAGAGGAAAATGGAGAGAAAAAATTTCTTTCTGAAATAAAGTTTCTTTAATTATTCTTGGCTTAAGTTGCACAGCGTGTAATTCTGTACAACTCACTCCCCTCCAGCAGATATGAAAGCCCCTGTTCTTTTCCCTATGATGTCCTACCTGTCCAGGTCTTGTGGGCTCAGAAGAGGGAAAAGTTTAAATACAGTCTCTTATCTCAAGGAATTCAGATTTTGTTGAGGAGAAAAGAGATCCTAAAATGGGAGGAAAGAACAGTCAAGATTAAAGGACAAATAAAAGGCAGACAATAAGATTTCAGAAAAGGCTATAATTACTATATATAAATTACCAAGAAAGGGTCCAAAGGATGTTCTTCTTTCGCTGGTCCTTAATAAATGGGTAGGATTTCATGAATAGAGAGGTATAGAGAATGTCAGAGGAAAAGAATGCTGGGAACAAAGTTTCGGGTGGATAAAGACACTGTGTGTGTAGCAGCCTGGCTGTAATAAAAAGCAATTTTAGGAATTAGTGAGAGTTATATCTTTATCCATTTTTACTTCAGAACTTATTTTTTTGCATATATTTTTAATTCTATGTAACCATCTGGTAATGCCTGGCACTCTATGATTTGTTGCAGTAGTAGTGTTTATCTAAGGAACTACGTATGTAGGCACAGGAAAATGAATGCTGAGTTCTGGGAACAAAGGCTGGGGAGGGATTTCCAAACAAATGTCACCTTCTACTCATTTCAACAAGTGTGATAGTTAAGAAATATGCCTCATTGTCATCACATTTCTGGGCCTCTAGGGCTTGTTACAGAGGACCTAACCAAGACCTTGGAATTCAGGCTGTTCTGTCTATATTTAGAGTAACTGACCACCCATACATACCTATATCACTTCCCATCTCTGCTCTCTCATGCAGAGAATATTTCATCCCTCCTTCAAATCAAGGCATGAGCCCCTAGAGGACAGCCAGTGAGTTCTGAATTCTCTGAGGAGCCACCCCTGACTACCACTGCCCCTCTCTGTCAATCACAGAGCACTTCCAGTGACATCATGACTGTTTTCAGTATTATGTTGTTGCTGTAGGCAGCATGAAATTGACAAGGAATGGCACAGAGAAGAGCTGAAAGGGCGCTTCTGCTTTTGTGATGCATCTGACACCTGTAGTTACAAGAAAGAAAACAGCTTTCATAAGCATATTGCTGGGTGATTTAGAAGGTGAATGAGTATTTAGAAATGGTTTTTCAAAGTAATAGCAGAATAGAATCTAAACTGCTACTCTGTACTTGCACCCTAAGAATATCTTCCTAAGTGGAAGCAATCCAGTCAGGTATTTTCTCAGAAATCTTTGGGTAAAAAGTTGGGCTTCAGTGAAAACCCAATCTAGATCTCAGAACTTTTTGGTCTATGAGATGGGGGTCTTACCAGCTCTGAATTTAGTAGAATATACCTTTTCTTTAAACTGGATCTCAACATTTTTTTAAACTTTAGGTATGGGGGAACATGTGAAGGTTTGCTGCATAGGTAAACGTGTTATGGGGATTTGTTGTACATACTACTATTTCATCGCCCAGGTATGAAGCCCAGTACCCAATATTTTTCCTGGTCTTCTCCCTTTTCCTACCCTCTCCCTTCAAGTAGACCCCAGTGTCTCTTGTTTCCTTCTTTGTGTTCATAAGTTCTTACCATTTAGCTCCCACTTGTGAGAACATGAAGTATTTGGTTTTCTGTTCCTGAGTTAGTTTGCTAAGGATAATAGCAGAATATACCTTTTGTTCTTAGGTTATATGCTTATTTATATTTCTTGTATCTGAGCAATCATATTATAGATTGAAAGGCTAGTGTCCAACGTGAAACAGAAAGAAAAAAGATACCCTGGTATCTTTTTGGGGGAGCCTTTTCTATGAGTGAACAAACAAATCGACCTAAATTCAAGTTGTTGTTATTACTGTAACATTCAGAGCAACTCTGACAAGCCATAGCAAATAAGGGGATGTAAACCTAAATAAAGTCAGTTGTTTTGATAACTGAAGTAGTTTTAATACTAAGTGGACAGATTACAAAAATGGGAAGCAATTGATTGTACTATGCTGAGACATCACAAGTTTGCACACCATCCATAATGCATTGAACTTGAGTAATGTACTGAGTCTACAGTACTCCGTGGGTGAACATGATTGACTCTGCACCTTCCTGTAGAAGCCCACAGTGTGAATGTCATCTTGATAATGCTCTGCTGGGTGACTTTGACACTGTCATTCTGATATTTTACCTGTTGCCTGGCTGTGATTTCTTCCTTGTTCTTCTTTGCCCTCTTTTGTGGAAAAACCTTTTAGTCTTTAGCAGCAAATCAAAGCCATTTTCAGGTGACACTGGTGATCCTCTCTGTTATGAGTACTTCCTTCTATTTCAGGTTTATTATGGTGAATGCAAGGAAAGCTATTGTCAGTCTTACAAGCACTGTTTTGAATACAATATCTCATTTAATCTTGGTGACAAATGTGCTATGTGATCTTGCTTCTACCTTTAGCTCAGCCCATTCCTCTACATTCCTATGTCATTTTGTAGACTTACCATTTTAATTCTTAAATTATACTGTCCTGGGTTCATAGGTATCATTCTCTCCAGTAGGAACCTCTTACTCATCTTTTTATTCCCTGGCATGTATTTGTCTATCAATTGCAAGACCAAGTAGATAACTAGAGTTGATTTCTTCTCTATCATTCCCCTTCTGGCTCTAGATCACGTCAAGTTCTCAGATGTCTTATCCACGTATGTTTTGTTATACAGATATTAGTACTTCAATACCCACTATGATTCCCATGTGGAAAAATTGGTAAAAAAGGTAATGTTAGGATTACACCTAAAATTGATGTAATCCCTAGTTAGCATCTCATAATACTGAAACTCTTTATTATCCTCTTAGTATACCATGGTATTGACAGCACTTTGTTTTACCTTATCATTATAACATCATCTGTAAGAATTTCCACTTGTGTCATTAAAAGATGATTATGACAGCTTCGCTAAGCCTCATTCATGTGAATGGAAAATTAGTGCCATAAAGAAAATTCCTAATAATTATTTTCCAGGACGTGTTGGTACTTTTCAAACTTAAACTCATTAAATTGATTTGAATCTCATTTGAGCAAATCCACACAAACTGAGTGTCTTATTAATGTCAGTCTCATACTACTTTTAGGAAAAGATTTAATCAGAAAATATGTTAATAAAATCCACATGCATGGTTTTAATCTCCTCACATACATGGCAATAGTGTCTATGGATCTCAGTATTTGGGAAGTGATTATTACAATACCTTACACATTATAAATTATCAAAGTAAATTGAATTTAATAATTATCAAAGTAATTCAAGTAATAAATAGTGCACCAGACACTGTGCTAGTTGATTTATATTTTTTATCTTATTTACCATGAGAATTTTTGTCCCTACTTTACAAATGTCATAATTGAAGGTCAGAGAAAAGTGACTTGCTCTGGGTCACATAATGTTTGTGTAGCAAGAACCTTTTTGGGACATACTTCTGATAGACTCTAAAATTCTTATACTTTTAACCTTGCCGCACTGTCCCATATTGATTCATATTTCTGGCACTGGATCCTTCCTTCCATTGTTTTTTCAAGAGTAAACAAGAATATGAGTCTGATATAAAAGCAAGTACTGAGTTTTCTTAAGTTCTCGTTCAAGGTCTAATAATGAAGAAGAATTAAACTTTATTTATTCAACTTATCCATTATAAAACATACTTGAACAAATACATACTTCAATAATTAAAATAAGCATGCAAAATGCTTTTTGTAAGTCTAGAGAGACAGAGTCAAACCTCACCACCCGGAAAATTTGTTTGGGTTCTATTTTTTCGGTGAGTCAGATTTTCCTTTTTAAGCATCAAGAGATAGTAGCCAACGTTTTGGATGGAAATCCTCTAAATATTTACAACACTTTCTCATACCTTGTCTGTATCTAATTTAATATAATGCTCTGTTGACATCTGATTATAAACATACCTTACATTATATAATGTTACAGAGTGGCCCTCAATGATCATTGAGGTATGAAAGATTACTGAATCCTACACTGAATTTTCCTCTTCTAGTTTCACCTTCTAGTCTCAGCCTTATCTGTCACTTTTTTCCTACCCTTTGTGCTTCTTTCTATGGCACTTCTCCTTTCCTATTTGGCTGCAAGTTGAGAAAACTACTTTCTTAAAATTGTGTCTAAAATAAACACTGACAGTCCTTAATGAGGATCCAAAGAGTTCTTATGTAGGCAAAATACAAGTGCTTTCCATGAATGTGTAACTCATAAGTAGTGAAATTCTTTAAAATTGTTTTACCATGAATTGACAGGTCAAGTTGTTTGTTTGCCTGGGAAATATTTTTGGAAGATTTTGGAAACAACTGTATTGAAAAGGGCATTTGAGTAATATTAAAGACAAGGGGAGGGGTTGTTATCTTTCAGGCAGATAACAACCAACAAAGTATTCTTTTTCTCCCTCCCATATCAATAAAAATCTATAACACATTTGTAAATGAAGCAGCAAGCTACTTACCTCGTATGATTTTATTTAGTAACAGTTGATAAATGAAATATCTGGGATTATTAAAGAAAAATGGAACTGTGTTTAGACAAACTATAAAACCTATTCAAAGGGGCATAAAGTCTGGAAACTTCCTAAAGGAGTATGATTAACCTGATATCTATGTAGAAGGGACCAGGCCTGCTGGTACCAGTGAGGCACATGGAAATACATTATTCAGTTTGGTCAACAGATTAGTCACATTCAAAAATTATAATCAAGCTGAACAGGATGAAGCCTCAGGATCAGCTGTGGCCTTGGTGAGACAAAATTAATTGCTAATGCTCTATATAATCATATACTTTTCATATAGGAAAACTTAGTAAACTGTATATACTTTATTTTACATATGGGTTCAAGTTATCTCTAAGCATCCATTTTGTTACCCATATAAGATCCTCAGTGTATGAGTTGGTGTATCCCTAGCTGGTATAACAAATGGATCAGAAATGTACAATTGCTTAACCAAAACAAACATTAAGATCTTGAACTACATTCCTGTAAGCACTGAGGGTTCTTGGTTAGGCAGCTGTCCCCCATGCGGTGATAGGGACCCTAGTACCTTGCATTTTGTGGCTCTGCTTGCTCTTGAGGCCTCATCCTTTTTGTCCAAAGAGAGAACGTGGACAGGGCACACAGCTACTTACGACTCATTTCAGAAATAGGACACATCTCATCCCCTTGCATTCCAATGATTAGAAACAAGACACGTGGTTACTCCAAATGCAAGAGGTGCTGGGAAATGGCGTCTGGTTGTGTACAAGTTAAAAAAGAGGAATTTGGCACTCTCAGGTGTGTTACATATTAAATTACTACAGAAACTATCCCTCATAGAGAACTATCAAACCAACAAGTTTGGTAGCCATTGTACCATTGTATGGATAAAATAACTATATTAATGAACACCTTAAAAATGTGTATGCAATGCCTGATTACACTTTTGTCTATGAGTCAGACCCTCAACATGAACTCTAAGACAATGCCCTTGTTTTTTTTACCATCATCTTTCTTTCCCTGGTGATTATTTTTTGGTTAAATTCTAAATGGGTGAATATAGCAAGAGGCAAGTATTGATGAGATATTCCTGAAGTGTTATATCTAATACCCAAACACCAAGAATATATATTTCTGAGCTGAAACTTAATATTTGCATTCCTTTTCACTATTTATTTGTTAAATCTTAGACTATGAAAGGAGAGCTGTTAAATGTCTCCACACTAACATGTTTTGAAGATAATAAACAAAGCCCATTTATCAGCTTTGTCAATTTATCACTTTTTAAAGGTGACAAAAGCACTAATAAAGCAACAGTCAATATGTGATAAACTTTAGCTATGTGTATAAAAATTGTCTCCATAAGTCACTATGATTACTTGACAGATGGATAAGATACACATGTTGCCACCATTGTCTCTTTAAAATATCTTCACTCTTAGAGTTTATGATGTAGAACATTTTTAAGGGCAAAACTGTTTCATTATGAAATTTGCTTAATGCTAATGTAGCACCACTTCTGGGTTGCAAGAGTTCAATATTCCAGTGAATTTGTGGATTAAATATGTACACACAATTATGTGTATAATACATCTTTCCATATGTGTATATATGTGTATAATACATCTGTCCATATGTATTATACATACATATGGACATATACATTATACATATGGACAGATGTACCTATATACATCCATCTAGATATATATACACAAATTATGGAGACAACATATATATGGAGATGCACATACATATGGAGACAGATGGTAGAGAGATAGAGACATAGAATCAATGCTCTTTAAAGGTTTTAAACAATGAATATGATCCCACTAGGTTAAACAAATCAAGCATCAACCAAGCTGATTATATAAGAAAAGTTAAGAATTTTATTTTTCTAAAATAGAACTGTGTTTTGTTTTAGACTTTGATATTTGCTATTAGCATGACCTTGGATGAATTTTTAATCTTGCTAACCTCAGTTTGTTCACCTCCCAAGTAGACATAATAACCTCTTTTATGTAGTAATGTTGAAATGATCACCTAAGATATGAAAATCAAATGCCTATAGATTGCATTCTTGATGTTGCATACTCACCAATTTCTTCCTCATTCCTTTTGTATCATTCTAGATTTAAAATATCACCCTCTCCACAATCAGTACCACCATTCTAGTCCCTACAAGACTGTTAAAGAAGACTTTTAGTTCAACTGACAGATTTTACTTTTTCCCCAAGTTAATTTTTTGGTTAAACTTTCACATAAAAAACTATAGCAAGGTATAAATAATACTTCTTGCTCTGACTAAAAATAATTCTGACACTTTATATCCTTTTCGAAAATTTCAGTCCAATGTGGTGTGAAATTCTGGGCTGAAAAATCTGCATTTCTGGTGAAAATACTTATTTAACTTAGTGGCACAGATAATATGGAAGGTGGAAAATCTATTTTATGATTTTTATGACAAAAATTGTCTAAAAGTGGAAGGAAATCAAGCATTCTTCCGTTTGTAGATGACTCTAATTTCTCCCAGATAGTGAAATATCCATCCCCGCCCATTAGAAAAATAAACTAATATATTTTGTATGCATATCTATTCCCTTCATGTGAATTCAAGAGGAATAGTCCTGCCCTCTCACAAAATGATGCCTTTATCAAAGAGAAAAGACTCAATTGAATAAATCATGAGCTTGACCAGAAATAAACTGTTGTGGTTTTATAACCTAACACTTATTTTGTAATTAGTGAGGCTAAACATAAGGGCTTATATCTTTGAAGATAAATATAATGATTCTGCTCTTCTGCAAATAAGTATAAAATCACAAGGTATATATGTACATTTACAGGATACTGGAATCACTTTCTTGTCTTTGGCTTGTCCATTTAACTTTTTAAAGCAGATTGGGCTGAAAGTATGGATAAAAGACTTAAAGGTAAAACCTAAAAACATAAAAACCCTAGAAGAAAACCTAGACAATACCATTCAGAACACAGGCATAGCCAAAGACTTCATGACTAAAACACTGAAAGCAATGGCAACGAAAGCCAAAATTGACAAATGGGATCTAATTAAACTAAAGAGCTTCTGTACAGCAAAATAAACTATCATCAGAGTGAACAGGCAACCTACAGAATGGGAGAAAATTTTTGCAATCTATCCATCTGACAAAGAGGTAATATCCAGAATCTACAAGGAACTTAAACAAATTTACAAGAAAAAAAAAACATCAACAAGTGGGCAAAGGATATGAACATACACTTCTCAAAAGAAGACATTTATGCAGCCAACAAACATATAAAAAAATCTCATCATCACTGGTCATTAGAGAACTGCAAAACAAAACCACAATGAGATACCATTTCACACCAGTTAGAATGGCAATCATTAAAAAGTCAGGAAACAACAGATGTTGGAGAGGATGTGGAAAAATAGGAATGCTTTTACACTGTCTGTGGGAGTGTGGTTAGTTCAGCCATTGTGTAAGACAGTGTGGCATTTACTCAAGGATCTAGAGTCAGAAATGCCATTTGACCCAGCAATCCCATTACTGGGTATATATCTAAAGGATTACAAAGCATTTACTATAAAGACACATGCACATGTATGTTTATAGCAGCACTATTCACAATAGCAAAGACTTGGAACCAACCCAAATGCCCATCAATGACACTCTGGTTAAAGAAACTGTGATACCTGTACCCCATGGAATACTATGCAGCCATAAAAAAGGATGAGTTCATGTCCTTTGCAAGGACATAGATGAAGCTGGAAACCATCATTCTCAGAAAACTAACATGGGAACAGAAAACCAAACACCACACATTCTCACTCCTAAGTGGGAGTTAAACAATGAGAACACATGGACATAGAGGGGGAACATCACACATCAGGGCCTGTTGTGAGGGTGGGGGACTAGGGGAGGAATAGCATTAGGAGAAATATCTAATGTAGATGACAGGTTGATGGGTGCAGCAAACCACCATGGGAAGTGTATAGCTATGTAACAAACCTGTACATTCTGGACATGTATCCCAGAACTTAAAGTATAATTAAAAAAAAAAAGTATGATCAGTCTTAAAGCAATACTCACTGAGTTTTATGGGTGCTTCATCAGACTTGTAATATAAATTTTGTTTAAACCAAATAAATTGCTAATTTTGTAGTTTAAAATGGTCAAATATTGGCTCTCTAAACCTTTATAAAACATAGCACTTCTGAAATCAAAATAAAATATAATAGTGGTAAAATTATAAAACCCAAATAATTTAGATATATCAAACTTGAGATATAACCAATCTTCTTTTTGCAGTGTCTTAACTGTCAATGAACCCTAAAAACTCTGGAAAAAATAAATCTCTAATATGAAGCAAGTAGTAGAGTGTCAGTGCCTTAGGAAAACTGGTCCCTCTATACAAATGGAATTTTAGCAACTGTTATAAACAAATTAAGAGTAATTTAAAATATATAAATATCATTTAGTGCCAAGAGTATGCCAATCAAATAAAACTAATTAATACTATATTAAATATATTCTCTAAATAAATGAACTGTGTAAAAAACAGTTTGTGAAAGATACTTACATTGAATTTTTAACAAAGGTTGTTTTTTAATTTTGGAAAAATATTTTTCAAACACCTGTTTCCCACCTCCTTATTAAAATCTTTTGGAACAATCTCAGTAACATTATTGGGCAAATTGTGAATTTCTTATATAAGGACATGGCACATCTATTCAAATGAAAAGGCTATGTGACAGTGAGAAAATGCCTTAATATATTTACCAAAAATGTGAGAAAGACATAGAAAGTCTTCCTGAGATTTATAGGCAGAGATCAAAGAGAATAGCAGTTACTACAGTGCTCAGATTTGTAGATACAGGGGCAGACTACTGCCTGCTTAGAGGAGAAAAACGCTGCAAAGTGTTCAGATCATAAGACTTGGAATTGGCTAAATCTATGTTTGAACAGGGACTCTGCATTTACTAGCTATTTAATGACAGGCACATTTAACCTACATATATCCACTGTATTATCTGATAAGTAGGGCTGATAATTGTATATAATAATAGATTTCAGGTGCTTATAGAGATCAAAATAGATGGTATATGCAAATTGCCTTGCACAGTGCCTGGCAAACGATCAAAAAGAATTACTTAGGAGAGGGTCTATAAAACAAATACAACTAGTCTGGAGACCATTAGGGTTGTGCTTGGATAAAACAGACCTAAGTCCTGAATCCACACCTCCATTTAATTCACTCACCTCTTCAGTAGGAGAAGGGTTTTATTTTCCTCAATGGGATCAGCCCTTGGATAGTCTTTTTTCTCCCTCTTTTCCCATCCCTTTCCCCAAATCCCACCAACTTTCTGATCCCTTCATATGAGTTTTCTATCACTACATCACAAATCACAACAAACTTGACACCTTAAAACAACACACATTTATAATGTTACAGTGTCCATAGGTCAGGATTCTAGGCATAGCCTTGCTGGGTTCTCTGCTCAGGGTCTTACAAAGTTGCTGTCAAGTCATCACTGGGCTGTGATCTCCTCTGAGACTAAGGGTCCTCATCGAAACTCACTGGTGTTGGGAGAATTAAGTTCCCTGTGGTTGTAGACTGAGGTATCAAGTCCCATGCAGTTTATAATATAGCTGTTTGTTTTCTTCAAGGCCAGCAGGAGAATATTGCTTCTATTTTGAGCCCTTTTTCTGGGGAAGGGCTGATCATCTTTTAAAGAGTGCACTTGATGAGCTCAGTTCACCCAGGAGAATCAGCCTTCTGATTAACTCATAGTCAATGGCTTTGGGACCATGGTTACATCTTCAAAATCCTGTCATCTAACCACAGGAGTGATATCTCTCATATTCACAGATCCTGTCTATATTGACTAGAGAGGCTTATACTGGGCATTTATGCCAAAGGGTTATAATTTTTGATACCACTTTAGAATTTTGCCTTCCATACCTTGAACCTATTTCAACTAAATAAAGGGCATTTCATTTGGCAATATGCTAAGGCTCAATAAAGGTAGTAACATGATATGATCAAGATGCAACTTAGGTATCATCAGTTAATACATTCTGAGCAGAGCTTCCTATTCCATATTACAAATTGAATAATAAGGGAAAGAAATTGGTCTGGAGGTAACTGGTTAATATTTCCAGTGTGAAAAGGGAGAGAGAAAAAGAAACCTTGCCTCTTATCTAAATGAAGAAAAATTTCAAATACCTACTGCAAATTTGTTTGGAGTCCATCAAGTTTACCTTCCAATGCCTTGGAGCTGAGAGAGCTGAACATTAGGGGTCTCGATCAAGCAGCTTTCAAAAAAAATAATAATAATTACAAATATTTTCTTTTTTCTACAATATAATTCTTACAGCTCTCCAAAAGAAAAAGTTTCATTAAAATGAGGCATCACTGCATTTATTCATGGATTCTTATATTTGTTCAAAAGCCTTAGTTTTAGTCTTCCATGCACAAGAAACTAGACATAGTACAGTTTTATATCTTTCTTGATAAAAAGAGTATAATTCATAACCTCTTTCCTCAAACAGGTACACTTAAGCAAAATTTGAGAAGAGACAATATGCAAACTTTTAAATGTGAGCAATTTTTTAAAAAAACCTTCAGATGGTAAGCTGTGCTGTTAAGTCTTTGGTATAGCTGTATGGTAGGAGAGAGAAACAGAATGGGAATGAAACTAATCATTACTTAATAGATGCAATAAAAATAGAATACCAGAAATAGAATTAAATCATATCTAAGCAAATTTCTAACTTAGAGTTTCATCTCATACTCTATTAAACATTTTTAACTTTTCTTATCCATTAAGAGAACACCATAAGGGGAAATAAGCAAGCACTTTGTAGCGAGAAAGATCCACTATGGGATTCTCGAGGTTGCACTAGCTCACTGTATATTAGGCAACTGACTGACCCTCTCCAAGATTCCATTCTTTAAAATCTGCAAAACAAGGATATATGTACCCAGTTTGCAGGATTGAGGTTATAAGAAACACACACACACACACAGTACACAATACATTACACAGTGTGTAGCACATGAAAGAGCTATGATAACTAATGTAATTATGAGTCTTTATATTGCCATTGGCATGTATAGATTATTTTAAGCAAGAATATGATGGAACAGACATCCCCTGTAACTTGTCATGAAATACTGAGGAATGTGGTAACTTCAAAATCATTGAGTAAATCTAAGGAGAAGAAGGTGCATGTTAATTACTTGGCTTAAAGACCATTATAATGTTATTATTTAATGAACACAAATAAGGCTTCCTATGAAAACAGAAGCCAATTCTGCTTGAATAAATACCTTATTTATTTATACATCCCCATATCCTAAAAAAAAAAAGATAGTAAATCAGGAAACAAGGATAAACAGATACATTAAACATAAGGGCTATTATTTGTGCTGCAAAAGAAATTTGTATTTGGCATTGACCTTCCTGGCAGCCAAAAACAATGGAAGAAAATAATACATTTTAAGAAATGAAAACTTTTTATGGACTTTATTCAGAGTATTATCTCCTATTGTTCTTTATATGTTAGTGTATTGCCAAAGGTATTTTCATTTTTGTGGTCTCTATGAAGGACTATTAATTTCAGCATAATATTAAAATACAACTCACTCAAGGAGGTTTGTTCAGCGAATGAGGTCTTCTCCTGTGGAAACAATCTTTTCCCTTCATGTTATACCTCTATTTTTAAAATTCAGCAACAAAGAGCCCATTCAAAGCAAAGCAATTTAAAGTTTTGGCCAATATGAGAAAATACACATACAATGAGAATCAACATTATACAGATACCATTTGCAGCTGTTGGCTCTGCTGAGAGCAGAAGTTCCCATGTACAAAAGATTTGCCTACAATCTCAGAGTCAAGAAAATTTGGTTCAAATCCAGCTATGCCAAAGTGAGTGTAGGCTGATCACTTACTTGGATAGTTATTTAACAGCCTTTAAATGAAGAAGCTGTACTATACTGATGTCAATGCTGGCAACAAGGCCTAGCACAGAGGATATACTCCACAAATATGTTTTAAGAATGGATACTATCCTCTGTGATGACAGTGGTCTTATTTAACCAGTTTGGTGGCTAAGAAGAGTTAGTTGATACAAATGCTTGGTATTTATTGATTAGAAAAGGGGAGGTGGTAACAACAAAAGCCCTAGGCATGTGTCAGGGTTTCTCAACCTAGGCACGCTTAATATTTTGTGTCAGATAACTCTTTGTTGTGGGGGCTGTCCGTGCATTGTAGAACACTCAGCAGCATCATTGGCTTCTACCCACTAGATGCTAGTGACATCTCAAGTTGTGACAACCAAAAATATCTACAAATATTTTGACCCCATTTAAGAAACACAGGCATATACAAACTTGTGTGTGCACATGTGTGTGTGTGTGTGTGTGTACAGAGATGAAGACAGATGATAGCTTTGTTGCATATTATTTGCTTTTATTGTACTTTGAATATGTGAGATCAATTATTTTCAATTATTAATTTTATGTTCTTTCATGGTATAATAGATAATTAACACAATTAGCCCAATGGTCACTTATTTTGCATATAGCATGAATATAGTCTTAGCATGAATATAGTCTAAAAGAATCGAGTGTTTTCCAAAATTATAACTAATGTACTTCATTGCATTGCTTATGGTTCTTGATAAAATCATGCAAACATAAGCAGTCTGATGTTATTTTTTTGTTTACAGTATTACTGTGTTGTTTTGGTTAACAGAATGAAAAACAGCACTGTAATACTACAAGTAAAAATGTTTTATTCTTAGTTTGTTTCATCAATAAAACCTGACATTTTTGCAAGAAAGATGTTATACTATTGAAATTAACTTTTAGTCAATTGTAAATAATTGTATTATATCGGTATGTTATCATGAAGATTAGAAATCATTTCCTACAGAATCATGTTTTTGCTTCCTCAGCACTGTTTCAATTGAAAGGAATTTGAATGAAGTGCATCTCATTACTAACATAAAGTAGATGGAGCTTGAATAATTTTTATATTTATTTTCCATGGATGGCTATTACATTTCTTATCCTATCTATCCAAATTTTATAAAATAAATTGTTTTAATCCATTCTTTGGAGAGGAGCAATGAATTTATTTTTGCAAAAGCTATGCATCTGAATATATTGTAATATGCATAAAGCTCTGTTAACACAGTTATTTATATAAAAAGTGTAGCTGCCTTACCTTTTATTTAATTTACATACTTTATTTACTTTCTGACAGGTTCTTCTCTTTGCAATTTTATTTACATACCAAAAATGTCTTTTCAGATAAGTCAACTAATATTTTGATGTACTATATAATTTAAAACTCTATAAAATGTTTTATGTATTGTGTAGGTTTCTATGAATTTTTAGAATTTTGGGACTATTTCATTAATGATTCCTATATAGTAACACCATATTTCTTAAATATGATGATAAATAGTATTGTCTTTTGTCTGAGATCATGTTTAGGAAGAATTGCAGAACTTAAGCTTGGTCTGCTTCAAATAGAAAAAAAATATATCTGGCTATTTTTAAAGGTTGTTATTTTTTCTCAAAATATTATGAACTTCACATAATATGAACATCTTAATCCTTAGAGAATTTGGTACATTTGCTGTAACCGTATACAAAAGATCTGTATTTTTTCTACTCAAAGGTTGGAAACAATAAAAGTTGCCCTTGTGTGTTTCATAAACCGTAACAGAAATCACTCACCAGTAAAGTAATAAGCACATGGTGTGTCAATTCAAAGATGTCCAGTTTTAGAAATATAAACTTAACCCTCTTCCTCTCCCTTTTTTTGTATTTAGCTTTTGTAAGCATGGTTTGTATTTGCATAACCCACCATTCATATTCTTGTGAGTTCATGATATAAATAATTTGAAAAATTTCATTCAGTTCCCCAAATTATTCTAGTCATTATGGATGATTCATGAGAGGATTAATCTCTTGGATGTGACATAAAACTAGAGAGGAAAGACACTACCTATCATATCATTTGCAGTTAAGAACATGCTGCATATCTTTAAGCTTTACTTAAAGTGCTTATAGTAATTGGGTGTGCATGCCTTAGCTCCGTTAAAACCCAAACAGCAATATGGGAGAGTGTGGTTTGTTTTTTAAATGTGCAAGGAAGGAAAATTAGTGAAATCTGTTTAAGTCACAAAACTGCCTCATTCAGGACCCAATTCAGCAGCATGGAAAAAGTAACTCAAGTTAACTGTACTCTTAGCATATGTCTAAGCTCACAAATTTCAATTCACTTCAAATTTCTTTCTTCTCCCATGGATCTGCCTGCAAAGAAAAGAGATACAAAGATGGCAAACTGGTTCAACAATTCACTAATCCTAGATTATCTTAAGGTTTTCAGAATAAAAATGTGTCCAGTTGCAGGCCAAATTCTTTTACGTGTTGAAGTGGCAACACGCATCAAGAACTGTTTACATTTCATTACGGGCCTTCCTCTTTTTCCCTCTTCACCCTCTACTCCTGCCACTGCCATACATGATTACATACATGCATATGGAGTTAAAGGTATAATGTATTTTGATTTTATCCATGCAAGTAAAATTTGGTGGGAGAAACAAAACTAAGCTAATGAACAAAAGATTTCGGAATTATACAGAGATTGTGGTTTAGTGACCTAAATTGCACCATAATCCTTTAAAGGATTACAGTATTTGGATAGAAAAAAAAAGATTTATCTTTCTATAATGGCATCTCTGTTTAAGAGGATATTATTGGATATGAGCTGCACAGTAGCAGCAGATATTTTTCTCCATGTCTTTCAGCAATTCAGAATAGTTCTCAGATCCATCTGAGAAGTAGAACTGAAGAATTAGTCCTCATTTATAATCAAACGTTCTTGAATAACATTTTCTTCCAATTTTTGTTTTAAAGGTCTAACATTTGATCGTATGTTTTCTTTAGTTAACTTTCTATATTATATGGCAATCTCTGCAGTTATTTTTTTCAAAGATAAAAAGAAAAAAAAGCATGTTCAAAAATGTAGAAGTTATTTTTGCAGTAACGTATGTCATGATTTTTAAACATTCAGGCCTTTAAACTTTTTTTATAGTGTATGTTCTTGCCAATCCCAGCACAGTTCTTCAAAGTAAAATATTTGGCAGTGAATTCATATTAACAGATGGAACAAGAAATTAACACGTTTTTGCTTCGCTAATTCACAGTTCTTTTAATACGCTAATTCTAAATCACCTGTTCTGACTTTGACAGGCTACAGACACCTGTTTGGGGTAATATTCCACAGCTAATTATTACATGAGAAATTCAGTTTCCAACAAAAGGGTTTCTGTGTGAAATTGCCATTGTAGTTAACAAATTAGTAATATCAACTACATACGAATATATTTCTGATGTCTTAATTTAAATACAGCTAATGTACTACTCATCCATAACTAAAGAATGGTACATAAAAAATAAGACTGCCCTCTTAGTGTTTGAATTCTGTCTATCACACTTTACACCATGGTTGCACTGATCAAGTCAGAATGTTCTTCCCAGTAGCAGTAATTTACTGTAATACTGTATTTTAAATGGCAGGAAAAGAGTATAGAATCTTCAAGTGGCTGGAAAAATTCCTAACTGTATGTTAAAAATGACTCAGGAGAGTTAAAAAAAAAATACTGACAAGATGAGAGAGAAAAAAAGAAAAACTTAGCTTGGGTAGCATAATATGGAAGACAGAACAATAAATAAACAGGAAGTCCACTGAACTGCAGAGTTTGAAGTATGACGAACTTACATGAAGTCCCAAGAAGACTATTGATTTGTTTGCTAAGAGAAAATGAAGTAAATGATGCCAGAAATTTTATGTATAGAAAATTAAATACCCCCTTCTTATAACTCAACCTCTTAACAGAGAAACTACTTCTGTTTTTTTGCTAAACCCTGATTTTCTTTTTCTTCTCATATTGTTCTTAGTTATTCTGACATGGTCATTTGCCCTGTGTCACCTCGGACAATTTCTTTTGAGACTAACTCCTTTCCCTTCCTTCAATTTCCCCCATAAAAACCATGCTACAGGAAAATGTGGAGGCAAAGAGTGTGTGTGTGTGTGGGAGGGCAGGTTGGTGGAACAAGAAGCAAAAATCAGAAACGTAAGGTTTTTAGATGTTTGTAACATAACGACAGATGCTGAGGTAGAGTATATCTTTAGGTTTGCCAAAGGTTCCATTTTGTGTGTCTGTTTTTTGATTCTCTCTAATTGCTGTTCAGCTTTGTATGTGGCTTTGCTAATGTGTCTTCCGTAGCCACGTTGTCATTTCTTTAATTAACCTTGATATCCTAGTGCCCAGATAGCACAGTTCATCAAGCAGGCACTTGGAACTTTTAAGATTCATGCTGCTGTACTTTGATTTTTAAGAGTTATTGTGCAAAGTATATTTTTAAAATGCATTTTTATTTTGCGAGACTTAAGGTGGATGGGAAGAAAGCTTTTTTTTTTGTTTTGTTTTGTTTTGTTTTTTGTTTTTACATTTAGCCTCCAGCCTCCTTGTAATTTTGTTGTTTTTCTCCCAATTGCTACTCTAGAAAGCACATGGTCTTTCTCTCAAACCATGCTTTATGACATTGCTATTTGCAGAAATTTAACTGGCAGCCCACCCCAGGAAGATAAAATCCTGTTTCATCCAAGTTTGGTTCCCTCCTACACCCACACCTGAAACTATATTTCTGCCAGAGCCTACATTCTGCTAAGGAAGAAACCAATCTTTTATAATACTTCAACATACGTGAATTTTATTTTATTTTTAATTAAAAAATTGCATTTCTCATCCAAAAATGCTAGATGACATTTAAAGCTAGAAAAATGTTTCCAAATAACTCACCTTTACAATTAACTCTTATCAGGACTAGACAGTTATTTCACTGCACCAGGGCAAGCACATGGCTGGGACAAGGCTGGGCAGTGAAAGGCCTCCGTGGCCATTGCCACTCAAGCTCTTGGAAGCACGTTATACCACAGGATTTGCTCAGGGCTCAAAGTCTGGAAGAGAGTTACTGGTACATACTTGGAATGAGATCAGCTTTTATTTTCAGTTAATAAGATGCTCAAAGATAAATGAAACTTCCTGGTTTTTAAGGGAGGAAAAAAGACTCTTAGGAAGCTTATACATCTCTTAAGTTTTGCCTGAAAACATTTTTAGACATACATTTTCTACCCCTAAAACAACTTGAATGAATTAGATCCAGACGATAATGGAAAATATTCAAGGTTTAACACTGAAAGGATAATGACCTTGCAAAAGTGTGTTTGGCATTTATATTCAATGTGAAATTCTTAAGAAAATTGCTCAAGATAATGAATGACATTACAATGCAATTTCACTCATCTGTCCTCAGTTAAAACACTTTGACAAATCAATTCATTAATAAGTAAATCTAATATCTCTGTACTGTCCTACCTTAAATATACTCCTTATGTATAATGCATGACAAAATTATGTAATTTTGCTATGGACTGATCTATATGTCCATATCTTCATTTTTGTTTTATGTATACACATACACATACATATGCATATATTTTAGGGAGCCTATTTAGTCTTTCAAAGAGGTTTGCAGATTATAATGAGTTCTTGGGGCAACAATTATATTTCACTTAATACTTTTCTAAGCAAGTAGAATTTTAACATATCAGACTTATAAAAAAGGGAAAGATTTATTTTATATAACTGGCAGATGCCATTAATTGATAATTACCATTTATAGCCTTATACATATTTTAAAATAGTTGCCTATACATATAACATTGTGGTACTATATTTAGGCTTTTATTTATAAAATATATTTTGGAAGGAATTAGGTAGCTTTCATTAAAAAAAAATATAATTTGCTTAATTTATCCTAGGCCAATTCTATTAATATGTCATCTTAGAATCATGATATTATTATAAAAACAATAGCTTACTTTGATACACATGTGGCTTCCAAACACAGCTAAACACAAGAGTTGCTGGGATAATTTTTGAAAAATACAGATACCAGAATGCTTACTGTATTTCCAAGGGGTGGGACACAGATGTCTGTATTTTATAAAAACTCCCCAGATGCTCCTGTGCGGGATGGAAAAAAAATGCTATCATCGTATAGTTTCGGCAAGCCAGAAACAACAGTTACAGAATAATACTAATAACTAATATAGAAACAATACCACCAATAAGAACACCGCTAAAATCTACTCTCCAACATTTTTACCCTAAAAAATGACTAGTTGTGTTACACAATCCTGAATCACTTTAATCCCTTAAGAAACAAATATATTTAATATATATTTGTTTAGTCCTGATGCAGTGGCTCACACCTGTAATCCCAGCACTTTGGAAGGCTGAGGCAGGTGGATCATCTGAAGTCAGGAGTTCAAGACCAGCCTGGCAAACATGGTGAAACCCCATCTCTACTAAAAGTATAAAAAATTAGCCAGCCATAGTGGTGCATGCCTGTAGACCCAGCTACTTGGGAGACTGAGGAAGGAGAATTGCTTGAACCTGGGAGGTGGAGGTTGCAGTGAGCCGAGATAGCACCATTGCACTTCAGCCTGGGAGACGAGCAAAATTCTGTCTCAAAAAAAATAAAAATAAACAAATATTTGTAAATATAAAATACTTTTTAACTCAAATTGTTCCAGATGGGGCACTATTTAAGAAAATCAGTCTTTCCTTCTAGTTTAGGTAGGAAATTACCAACCAACCAACCGACCAACCATCATCAAACTTTGCTGCATAAATGCCATTCTCAGACAAGCAGCGTTGACAACCGCTGAGATTTGTTAGAAATGCTGAATTCCAGGCCGCCCTGGACCTACTGAATCAGAGTCTGTATTCTAAGATTCTCAGGCAATTTGAATGTGCAACAAAGTTTGAGAAAAACTCTCCAGCACTTGTGTGTGCCCACCTCCAAGCCAGGTACTAGAGTACCCAGAAACAATACAGATGGGCAGAGATTTATCTTTGCCCAGCAAACTGTTGCTATTTGTAACAAAAAGTAAAAATAAAAAATAATATATATAATGATTTTGGAGGCTTTTATTTGAATTTGCATTTGAGTCAAAGTAATAATTCTGGTTACTATCTTTGATCCATAACATGAGATTCTCTGATCAATTCTGTCTCCAAATATGTAATTTCACTGTAAGTATCAAATAATCTAATGCATCAATCTTCAAAATGTAGCTAGAATCTCACCATTATTTTCAGCCTAGATTATAGTAAGTCACTTCCTAATTGGTCCCTGTTTCTATACTCACTCCTCTTATACTATATTTTCCAAAGCGGTCAAGCTCAGTGACTTTTTAAAAGACTTTAGGCTCATTGTCCCGGTTCAAAATTGAACTTACATAGTTACAGTGTATGTATTTCAGGTGTCTACTCAAAAGGTAATGCTTCAAATACACTTCTCCCAATTATTGCATTTAAAGTAAACTTCCTGTCTACCCCTCTGTCTCTCTCTCTCTCTCTCTCTCCCTCTCTCTCTCAAACTTTACCCTGCATTTGCCTTTATGGTCCTGTGGTCTTCATCACTCTTTGTAAGCAGTTGTATCATGTTATTAAATAGTTCACTGCCTGTCTTCACTTGGAAATATAAGATCCAGAAAAGAGACACTTTGTCTCTTGTCTCCCAGTGCCTAGAAAAGTACTGGATAAAAACAGGAAGCAAATAAATAATTTACAAGTCCTTAATCAAATTAGTTATCTAGGATATTCAGTGTGTGTGTGGTTCTATCATCATAAGAAGTGTAGTCACTGAGCACCTAATATAGGTCACTGTGGCACACTAAAAAATGGCTCATAAAATATAGTACATGCTTTTGAGAAATAAATACATGAATGAAAAATAGGGAGGCATATAGTGCACAAAATAAATTCCTCAGGAGTTGAAGGGCGATTTCAGTGGCATGAATAGAAGAAGACTTGTTTTGAGAAGTAGGTAATATGGTGTTGACATTTTCACAAGGTTAAATAGCAAGCTTTAGGGTTGAAATATCTAGAGTATTATGCGTGAAACAGTGGGCGTATCTGTGGAATTGACAGTTCATTAGAAAAACATCTAGTGACTAGCTTTTGGTGGCTTTACCTCCTAAACTAAGGAAAGCACATAGCAATTACTTGTATAGTTTGTTGTTGTTGTTGCTATCAACACCTTCATCACTATGATGGCACATAAAACTATCCATAAAACTTTCTTTTTCTTTTCTTTTTGACAGTCTTGCTCTGTCACCCAGGCTGGAGTACAGTGGCACAATCTCAGCTCACTGCAACCTCCATCTCCTGGGTTTAAGCTATTCTCCTGCCTCAGCCTCCCAAGTAACTGGACTGGGACTACAAGCGCATGCTACCACCCCCAGCTAGTTTTATATATATATATATATATATATATATATATATATATATATATATGTATATATATATATATGTATATATATGTGTGTGTGTGTGTGTGTGTATATATATGTGTGTATATATATGTGTATATACGTATATATATATATACACACATATATATATACATATATATATATAAATTTTTTTTTTTTAGTAGAGACAGGGTTTCACCGTGTTAGCCAGGATGGTCTTGATCTCCTGACCTCGTGATCCGCCTGCCTTAGCCTCCCACAGTGCTGGGATTACAGTCATGAGCCACCACACCCAGCCCATAAAACTTTCACACAGTCAGAACTATGAGGGTACTAATATAAACTGTGTAGATAGCAATCCTTCCAGAGATATGGATATTATCATTTTCTGTTGATTTAAGGCTCAAATGATTTAACATAGCAGTCTTGGCAATTATGAGTCTAAAAACAGGAGTTTATTATCTTCTCAGAAAAAGCCATGCCTTCACTTCCAGATTAAGGGCCTTTTTTTTTTTTTTTTTTTCTTTTGTCTTCAAACAGTCAATACAAGAGACAAGAATCTTTTCCTGTATTCAAAAGTGACTTTTGTTTATTGGATGGTAAGCTGCTTACAGGCACAAGTCTTTTAATCTTCATTGCTTCAATTTCTGAGCAACAGTTTTTTTAACCCAACATGAGAATATTAAAATTGACCTGGTTAAGATCATGATGAGGGTTAAATGACATAATCTAAGTTACGTCTCAGTCTCTATGCCTGAGTATAAAGTCAATACGTATTTGTTGCCTTCGCTTTCCCCTAGCACCCAGAAAAGTATCTTGACAACATTGATGCTCGATAACTGCTTGCCAGATAAATGAATGCTGTTGAGTTTGCACTAACTTAATAATGACATTTAAAACCATTGACCAATAAGCGTTCAAGTGTTCAGGTTCCAAAAATTCCCATGCAAATATCTTCTAGTGATAAACCTCAACTGTAGACTTGACATTTTTTCTTAATCTCTTCTAGCCCACAAATTTCTCTTCCTATAGATTTGTGTAGTTACCTTCTTTTCCCCACAATATTCATTTACACCGTCTGTCTCTTGTCTCCTAACCCACAGTTTGTTGATTACTTGCCAGGTTATATATTTTTGATGCTCGTAGATTGATGACTCCATTTCCATTTTTATCCCTTCCACTCCCCTCTTGTGCATACTGAAATATTTTGTTTATTGGGTCTCAGTTTTTTTTTTTTTTTGAGATGGGATCTTGCTCTGTTTCCCAGGCTGGAGTACAGTGATGTGACCTCAGCTTACTGCAAAGTCCACCTCCCAGATTTATGCAGTTCTCCCATCTCAGCCCTCTGAGTAGCTGGAATTACAGGGAGCACCACCATGCTTGGCTAATTTTTGTATTTTTAGTAGGGATGGGGTTTCACCATGTTGGCCAGACTGGTCTCGAACTCCTGACCTCACATGGTCCATCCACCTTGGCCTCCCAAAGTGCTGGAATTACAGGTATGAGCCACCACAGCCGCTGGGTCCCACTTTTATTTAATGCTGTTAATTTATATTTTAAATAACATAATATATTCCCATATTCTGTGCTCCCTAACTCCTGTACTCTATTTATTCTTCTTTCATACCTGTTTTATGAAACTCTTTTCTGATTTGCATTACAAAAATATTTTCATCTCTTTGCCCATTTTGTCTGTTGCCCAAGGTATTATCTTCCTAATTGGATTATAAAACTCATCTTTATAGGGCCTTTTATGTGTTCTGTGCACTTATGGTTTTCTGTAAACAAAAATAATAAATAACAGGTGGAGAGCTAAATATATAACTCATGAGGAATGGAGCATTTCAAAGAAGAGGAAAAGGCTATGTCAGAAACACTATGTAGAGTATACCATGTCCGATAGAAATGTAAATGATCTTCAGCTGTTACATTTAATAGACTAAATCATGCTGTTTATTAATCATAAAAAGTAAACATTTCTACTTATCTACTTTTTTTCAGAAAGGTATTATAATAAATATTATTATAAGTGTGTGTGTGTGTGTGTGTTGTAGCACCAAACATGAAACCTCTCCTCTGTCCTCATCTCTACCCGCTTTTTGGTAGATAGAGAGACAGATGGACTCAATGAAAGATAATTAAAACTATGTGAGTAGTAACCAAAACGTTAGAAGTTGCTAATATAAAATACATGATCTGGTTAGGATTCTTTAGCTGCACCAATTTCCTCTTCCCATATTTTACCTTCTGCCAGACGAAGGAGGGGCCAGGACAGTGCTGGGCTGGAGCTGGCTGAAGAACTGGTTGGACACATCTCTTCTGTACTCCACGTTCCATGACATAATGTCAGCTTGAAACTGAGAATATTGTCAGCAGTGGGAATATTCACAGTGGGGAAATCAGTGAATGCCACAAATCAGGACATCCCCTCCCCGCCACAAGAGAGCCTATGATAAATATTTATTTGCACAGCATTCACCCAGGGCCCAGAAACTTGGGGCAAAAAATATGCTGGAAGTCACTTGACTGTAATTGAAAGAAAGCAGTCAGAAGTAAGGCAGACCCTAGAAATCTAACTGGGCTAAGCAAAGGGGGAATTCAGGGATGAATCAACAAGATGCTACTCTGGGAGGAAATATCATATCAAAGAGTAAAAAAATGAAACTAGGCAGGGAAGCATGGGAAAATTCTTCAGCAGAAATAGAATAACTGCATGTTCTTTGTATGGGATAGTTGCGTCCCCTGGTGGGTCGGAGAGGGAAGTTAATGGATTGGGTGTTTAAAGCCCTGAAGTTAATGGGATGAGATTTTCAATAAAAAGTGACTTTTTTAGAGTCATGTTGCTGCAGAGCATGCAAAGCTCTGTAGCAATATGACTCTATCAGGTAACAACTGATGTACCTGGTGAGGCTAGATTGCTGTACTTAGGTACAGCTGTTCCTAGCTGCAGCACCACCTCACAGCAGCACCAGACTTTTGCCTGGGACCTAACAGCTTCCACTCCCTGTGGGGGGAATCACAGCCGCAACCCTGGATGGTCATGGGTACCCCTGGATACCTAGATGCCTACTCTGGCTCTCAGGGGCCCTCTACCATTTTCCTGGTATCCTGAGCATTTTTCATCGGGGAAGAGCACAGTTTCAGAAAGAACATGGTATGAATGTAGAAAAGAGGAAAAGGGCCTCAGAGAACTGGAACAAGGACACTCAAGTGTATACAAAATGTATAAACACATGGTCCAATGTTAGGTCATGGAAAGTATAGGACCTTTTACATTGCAAGTGACAAAAGCTTAACTCAAACTTATGGAAGCAAAAGAGGGAATGAACTGATTTAAGTTCCTTTGCTCTCCTCTTGTCCACAAGCTTTATAAACAGTTTTGCTCTCATAGTTGGCTCACACAGATGTGCTCCTCCTTAGCACTTAGGCAATCAACTAAGGGGAGAGACTGCTTACTTCCAGTAACTTCCAGGGTAGAGTCCTGAGGGGGCTTCTCATTGGCCTGGCTGTGATCACATGGCCTTTCCTGAATCAATAACTATGAGGAGAGAAATAAAATTTTCTTCTGGCCTGAGATCTTCTGTCAGACATGGAGAAGGACTTGGGCCCCATAAACTGAGAGTACTTCCTCAAAGGAAGGAGTGCAAGGTAGACAGAGAGACATCCATTACAATTTTTTAGTTTAGTTTTGTTTTTTTGACAGGGTCTTGCTCTATCACCCAGTTTGGAGAGTAATGGCACTATCACAGTTCTCTGCAGACTCAATCTCCTGGGCTCAAGCCAACCTCCCACTTCAGCCTCAGAAGTAGCTGGAACCACCGACACACACCCTGCTATTTTTTTTGTAGAGATAAGTCTGTATGTTGCCCATGCTGGTCTTGAAGTCTTGGCCTCAAGCAATCCCCCTGCCTTGGTCACAATTATCTTCCCAATGGAGTAGTAGGGGACTTAATTGATATCCTCCATAAGTAGATGCAAGTGTTAATAATCACTCTATCTAGGGTGTTCCTTCTTTTCTTACTGATTTTCATTTTCCCCAGATTCTATGTCTTTTAAATTTTCTCTCTCTTTTACATGTCCAATGTTCTTTATTTCGACTGTTTTTGGTCCATTTCCAATGAGGCTACTCGACCCCTCTGTGCCATGCTCAACTCGAGATTTGTACCAGGGTTGGGCGCTCTCAGTGGCTGGGCCCCTAAGCAGTTTGTTTCCATCAGACTGACTGATGGCGCTTAGGAGAGACCGTGTTGATTTGACAAGAAAATCCATGATCTAAGTAGAAGGGGCTGCTTTCTTAGCATAGAGAAGCTAATACATTTGCCATTTAAGGTGTTATATTCATTCATAATCAAAAATTTTAATCAGAGAGTGGGTTACCTTCTCAGTAACTCCCTATAGCTGATCCTACATAGCTTGTGAAATGAATGGCACAGAAATAATAGAACAATTATACTTAATCTAAAATGCCATGATAGGCTTCCTACTAAATGTAGAAATACAATATAATAATATAACAATAAATGGAATATTCTTAATAATAAGTAACCACAAAATTAAACATTTTCATTTAGTTAGAATTTTGAGGCTTAAATAAGTTCTGCAATTTTTTTTCCATTTTAAACTGTAAAGTTGCCTAATGGGAAAAACCGAAGGTCAGCATATTACCATGGATAGAATGACCTCGGGATCTAGCCTAATTATTGCTGTCACTGAATTGTTTGTTTACTTTCCATCTAAATTGCATGATGCTTGGATTTGGTACTGGATTAGAGAAGGAGGAGGAATTCACGAGTGAAATATTTATCCTGATAACTGGGAGAATGGCTAAGGTGAAGGTTTGATGTTATAAGTAAGCAAGACTGTTCCATTTGCAATGATATGAACTTAATTCCTTATCTTTTAATGCTTGTATTTTTAATTATCAACCAACCAACCAACTTGCTGTCTCTCTTAGACTAATGAAAATCAGGTGACTTTGGAGATAATGTTTGCTGCTGAATAGTTAAAGGCTTGTACCCATCTGTCCTTCCCCTGACCAAACCTTCTAGTTGGCCTAGGACTCTCTTGGGTTGATGCTGTTTTTCAGTGTTATTTTTGCTTTTTGCCTCCTTGCATGCTATAAATTGTTTTTATTTAGAAAATGTAGATAAGTATGTGTATGTTACGTGTGAGAATTTTTTGTAGATTCAGGAGGTACATGTACAGGCTTGTTGCATAGGTGTATTATATGATGCTGGGATTTGGGCTTCTAGTGACCCATCGACCAAATAGTGAACGTGCTTTTTGTTTTGAAGCCGTGGGTCACTCACCAAAATCGGTGCAAATGGATGATGACTGAGGTCATAAAAATAGCTTTCTCCAGGAATCTTTAGGATTTGATGAAGCCGGATATGTGCCTTGCCCTAAGGTGGCTTAAGAAGTCTATGAATCTGGGAATTGACTTGGACTTGATGATCGCCTTAACTCGGCACACAAACCCACAAACACCTCAGAAGGGAGTGAAATGTCCACAAGTATGAGGAAATTTATTTCAACATTGATAATTAGTCTTACCTCAGAAATGATTCAGTGCCCCATTCTGTTTTATTATATTTTCTAATTTAAAATAATTCTAAATAGGCAGGTAATGGACCATGTATCAGTGAATTTCAAACATTAGGATTTCCTTAAAATGCTTTATAATTAGCTTTGGAAAAACTATCTGAAGATATATAAGCTTGAAGAAGAGGTCAATGTCGTGTGCCATCCCATCTCACAGACCTGGGATTCAAATATCAACTCTACTACATATTAGTTTTAGTTGAGTCTGTGGTATTCTGGTTTAAAATTGCATTATAAATGCACCCACTGTACATACACAGAAACATACTCACACTTAAAACTTCAGGAACAAGAAAGATTTGTATGTGATCATTTCTTTCCTTAGTTATAACATCCACTAAGGTTAATATTTGTCTGATGTTTTTTCTAACATATTTTCTTCCCCTTTCTTAGAATTATAGCATATTCTATGTGGACTGGAAAAATAGTCCATGGTTGTCTTTTGCTGTTTACATACTTAATTCCTCAGGTGAATTACCTGTTAAAAATTACTTACGTTTGTCTTTGATGGGCTGCCACCAACATAGAAAGTCTGACATATTTTCTATGGAAGAAATACTTATTAGTTTATAACCTAATATTTATTTGCACTGTATTTTAGTGAGGAAATGCAAGGAGAGTAGAACTAAATTAGTTGAAGTTTAAGCATTCACTAGTACTTTCTTTTCTGTATTTGAATGCACAGGTTAGCTGAGAAAAATCTGTACCTTGGTTCTGAAGCCATAATCTTATGTTCAGATTTTGTATGCTGGTCTGTTGCATAAATATGAATTTTTAAGCAATTTAGCATTTCATCAAAGTAACAGGGCACTTGATTTTCATTCATCCATATGAAAACAATTAGGAAAAAATGCCACTTATCTTAAATAGTATTTGTCAGATTTTCTTCGTCAAACTTGGTAAATACAGATCTCTTGACATTTTGATGAATTTTCATCACTCTGTGGTAAACCTAAGTGACTAGGCTGTGGCCCGTGAACAGCTTTTGTTTCTATGTGACATTAAAATGTATTTTTTAAAAAACATGATTATAATGAATATTCAAAATTAGATTTATTCTCCAGCGTGTGCACAATAGGTCAGAAGTCGTGGCTGGAGAAGAACACTTACTAGTCAATCTCAAGGTTTATTATTTCTTATGAATCACAGTTTTTTCAGAGCTATAACTATCAAAGAGGAAAGCCAGCTAAACATACACCAATTTCAGTTAACCTAGACAACTCCGAAAATTCATTTCATATGTAGTTAATTTAAAAGTTACTGTATTTCCCTAGCTGTGTATTGTCTTGACTCAAAATTTCTTGGGCTGTATGTTCAAGACAGCTTGAAACAGACATTATAAATGAAGAATAATCAGTTAACATAGTTCAGAGCATTTCTTCACGTACTCTTCAATTTCTGGTTTCAGCAGAACTTTACTTACTCAAATATAAATCCTTACTCTAGAGCCTTCTCCTCAACAAAACACCTCATTTTAGTACAATTGTTTATACATCATGTCACAGAATGATAATGATAAATAGAAAATGATTAAATATATTGTTTGTCAGATTTCTTCTTTCACAATTCAATAAATATTCCTAAAAATACAAAATAAATATTCCTAAAAATTCCAAAAAATACAAAACAGAAATTAAAACTTTTGGGTGCTTACAAACCAAGTTAATCACTTAGAGACATTAAAACCTTTATTTGGGGACCTTGAACTATTGTATACTTATATAAGAAAAAATCACCATAAGCCTCTATTTCCATAGAGTGTATATTTGTAATGAACAGTGATTTTATGTTGGTTATACTTTTATGATTTAAATACTTGATTTCCATCTATAATGCACTTATTCAATGAAAACTTATTACCTCTACTACTTATTAAATGCCAGAAATAATCACCAGAAAGAATGATGACAAGTAAAAAAGGAAACAAAAGTAAATCTTTTCCCTAAATATTACCCACACTGATCTTCATGGTCCCTGAAAATTCCACACTATTTTTCACTTTGTGGTGTTAAATTGCAGAGTTTCAGTTGAAAGGCTAATTTTATTATTTGCTGTATTTGTCTATTTATAAACTTCCTTGTTTCAGATAGATCCTAAAATTGCTTACATGTTTATTATATCAAATACAGTAAGGCAATAGATTAGAGATACTTCACCAAACAGAAAAAAACATCACTGGGAAACTTATGCTATGAGTGACCTAGATTTTTATGGTACTTTATTATTTTCAAAGTCCTTTTCTCATTTAATATGCTGTTATATATTCTTTCCAGTGATCCTGTGAGTAAGCAACTCAGACATCTGATTTCCTATTATCTGAGCAACACTTATGAACTAGGTGCTTTTACTCCTTTTATTGTAAGTGAGAAAATGGAAGTTCAGAGAGTTCAAATAACTTACTGAAAGTCACACTGCTATTTACTAACAGAGCTGGAATTCAAACTCACGTCTGTCTGGCTCTACACAGCACTATTGACAAAGAATGATACCCAGCTTTATCAGCAAAGTCCTTGTTCATTCACCTAATCTTTTGTATCTTTTAGGAACCAGCCTAAATCTCTTCCTTAATAATGACTTCTCCAACAATTAACTCATTTCAAGTGACCAATTTTCTGAGTTACTGTACATGCCACTCATTTAGATATTTAATCAAACACAATTTTCCCAATATTTCTGAGTGTATGCATTCCTGACTTTTCTATCCTGTGCTGTTTAAATGAAAGCAACACCCCTTCATGCTAAAAACTCAATAAACTAGGTATTGATGGAACATATCTCAAAATAATAGCTATTTATGACAAACCCAAAGTCAATATCATACTGAATGGGCAAAAACTGCAAGCATTTCCTTTGAAAACTGGCACAAGACAAGGATGCCCTCTCTCACCACTCCTATTCAACATAGTATTAGAAGTTCTGGCCAGGGCAATTAGGCAAGAGGAAGAAATAAAGCATATTCAAATAGAGAGGAAGTCAAATTATCTGTTTGCAGATGACATGATCGTATATTTAGAAAACCCCATCGTCTCAGTACAAAATCTCCTTAAGCTGATAAGCAAAATCTCAGGATACAAAAATCAATGTGAAAAAAATCACAAGCATTCTTATACACCAACACTAGACAAACAGAGAGCCAAATCATAAGTGAACTCTCATTCACAATTGCTACAAAGAGAATAAAATACCTAGTAATATAACTTACAAGGGATGTGAAGGAGCTCTACGTGAGAACTAAAAACCACTACTCAAAGAAATAAGAGAGAACACAAAGAAGTGGAAAAACATTCCATGCTCATGGATAGGAAGAATCAATATTGTGAAAATGGCCACACTGCCCCCCAAATTTATATATGCAATGCTATCCCCATCAAGCTACCATTGACTTTCTTCACAGAATTGGAAAAACCTACTTTAAATTTCATATGGAACCAAAAAAGAGGCCATATAGCCAAGACAATCCTAAGCAAAAAGAATGAAGCTAGAGACTTCATGCTACCTGACTTCAAACTATGCTTTGAGGCTGCAGTAACCAAAACAGAATGGTACTGGTACCAAAAAAGATATATAGACCATGGAACAAAACAGAGGCCTCAGAAATAATGCTACACATCTACAACCATCTGCAAACCTGACAAAAATAAGCCATGGGGAAAGGATTCCCTATTTAATAAATGGTGGTAGGAAAACTGGCTAGCCATGTGCAGAAAACTGAAACTGGACCCCTTCCTTACACCTTATACAAAAATTAACTCAAGACGGATTAAAGACTTAACTGCAAGACCTAAAACCATAAAAACCCTAGAAGAAAACCTAGACAATACCATTCAGGACATAGGCACAGACAAAGGCTTCATGACTAAAACACCAAAAGCAATGGCAACAAAAGCCAAAATTGACAAATCAAATCTAATTAAACTAAATAGCTTCTGCACAGCAAAATAAACTATCTTCAGAGTGAACAGTCAACCTACAGAATGGGAGAAAAGTTTTACAATCTATCTGACAAAGGGCTAATATCTAGAATCTACAAGAAACTTAAACAAATTTACAAGAAAAAAACCCATCAAAAAGTAGGCAAAAGATATGAACGGACACTTCTCAAAAGCAGACATTTATGTGGCCAAGAAACATATGAAAAAAAGCTCATTATCATGAGTCATTAGAGAAATGCAAATCAAAACCACAATGAGATACCATTTCACACCCGTTAGAATGGCAATCATTAAAAAAATCAGCAAACAACAGATGCTGGAGAGTATGTGGAGAAATAGGAATGCTTTTACACTGTTGGTGGGAGTGTAAATTAGTTCAACCCGTGTGGAAGACAGTGTGGTGATTCCTCAAGGATCTAGACCAGAAATACCATTTGACCCAGCAATCCCATTACTGTGTATATACCCAAAGAATTATAAATCATTTTACTGGAAAGACACATCCACACGCATGTTTATTGCAGCACTATTCACAATAGCAAAGACTTAGAACCTACCCAAATGCCATCAATGATAGACTGGATAAAGAAAATGTGGCGGCCGGGCGCAGTGGCTAATGCCTATAATCCCAGCACTTTGGGAGGCCGTGGCGGGTGGGTCACGAGGTCAAGAGATGGAGACCATCCTGGTCAACATGATGAAACCCTGTCTCTACTAAAAATACAAAAATTAGCTGGGCATTGTGGCGTGCACCTGTAGTCCCAGCTACTCAGGAGGCTGAGGCAGGAGAATCGCTTGAACCCAGGAGGCAGAGGTTGCGGTGAGCTGAGATCGCGCCATTGCACTCCAGCCTGGGTAACAAGAGTGAAACTCCGTCTCAAAAAAAAAAAAAAAAAAAAAAAAAGAAAATGTGACACATGTATGCCATGGAATAATATGCAGCCATAAAAAGGATTAGTTCATGTCCTTTGCAGGTACATGGATGAAGTTGGAAACCATCTTTCTCAGCAAACTAACACAGGAACAGAAAACCAAACAGCATTCATTCTTACTCGTAAGTGGGAGTTCAACAGTGAGAACACATGGACACAGGGAGCGGACCATCACACACTGGGGCCTGTTGGTGGGTGGGGGTCTAGGGAAGGGATGGGTTGATGGGTGCAGCAAACCACTATGGCAAGTGTATAGCTATGTAACAAACCTGCATGTTATGCACATGTATCCCAGAGCTTAAAGTATAATAAAAAAATATAGTTGGATAGAATGAATAAGAGCTACTGCTTCATAGCACAACAGGCTGACTACAGTCAACCATAGTTTATTATACATTTAAAAATAACTAAAAGAGCATAATTGGAATATTTGTAACACAAAGAAATGATAAATGCTCGAAGTGAAAGATACTCCATTTACCCTAATGTGATCATTATGCATTGCATGCCTGTATCAAAATAGCTCATGTACCCCATAAATATGCACACCTGCTGTGGTACCCATAAAAATTAAAAGTTTTTTAAAAGTGACAAAAGTGGAAGGAATTATCAATGTGTCTTGTACATTTATATTCTCTAAGGTTCCTATTGATTTCTGAATGATGCGACCTCACACTTCCCCACTAGTAAAGCAGTAACTTTACTATGCTCAAGTATGGTGTGGTAGGTGAATTCCAACAGTGCCTCCATGATCTTTGTCCTCTGTCTTATATCTGTGACTGGCAAAGATGATGGGTTTGGTTACATTTTATGGCAATGGAGAATGAATTTTGAAAACACAGTTAAGGTCCCAAAGCAGTTGAATTTACTCAAAAAGCAGAAGATCCTGGTGGACCTCATTTAATCATGTAAGTTCTATAAAAGAGAGTCTAGATGTGAGAGACAATATTTTACTGGCCTTGAAGCAGAAAACAGCCATGTTATATACTGCAAATGGAGAAGGGAAGCCTCTGGAAGGTGAAGGCCTTAGCTTCACAACCATAGGAGGTGAATTCTGCCAACAAGCATGGGAGCCTAAAAGAGGACCCCAAAGCCTCAGAAGATACAGTAACCCCATCTGACACCTTGCCTACAACCTATGAGATCTCAAAGAAGGGAACCAGCTCATCTGTGCCCAGACTTCTAACCCACGGAAACTGTGAATTAAGAAATACCGTGTTTTGAGCTGCTAAATTGGTGGCAATTTGTTACACAGCCATAGGCGACTAGAACATAAAATTATAGCTAATGTACTGTAAAGCTTGTTAATTTATATGGAAATTATATACATAGACACACATATGATTTATATATATTCACACACACATACACCTCTCCCTAATTTAGCAGCAGCGTCTGTGACTTAGAGTTTTAGTTGTAAAACTTTCACTGAAGTTGTGGAGTCACTCTACAAAAGTTATGAAAGAACATATTTTTAAGAAAATTACCCCTTTGCACCCCCCACTACTACAAAAAAAAAGCCAAGCATGGTGACACACAGCTGTAGTCCCCGCTACTTGGGAGGCTGAGGCAGGAGAATCACTTGAACCCATGAGTCAAAGGTTGCAGTGACCCTAGATTGCATTACTACGCTCCAGCCTGGGCAATAGAGCAAGACTCTCTCAAAAAAGAAAAAAGGAGCCTAATGATTAATAATTTATAATTTCAGGGGAAAAAAGTTGGCATTAAAACTTAAAAGTTTAGTGTTTATTTGTCAAAAGTAAGAGAGAAGAGTTTAAGTGAAAATTGGCCTACAGAATCTGTAAAATATAAATCATATGGTGTAATGTCAATATTTCAACATTCTACCTTAAAAATTTTATAGATATAATGTTCAACTATACTACCCTTTTCCCATCAAATTTTAGTATACAAAACTAAGTTGCATAATAGAAACAAAATTCTCAATTGGCACTGTATAAGAAAAATATATAAAATATCCATAGTAATTTGTGTGTTAAATTTATAAGATTTCATAAGTAGTCAGGTATGATTCCTAAGTCTCTGTCACTTTACAGATGAATGAAATCTGTATTTTTCAGGCTCTTGGGACATTGTGTAAGAGCAAAGAAACCTAGTGAATCATGCCTTCAGAGTTTTGAAGTAGCACATACACAATATTGCTACATGGTTTATGCAATTTCAACATATTACACAAATGGAATTATGATTTCTTTCTAATTCAGTTTGTCCTTAAAGTCTCATTTCTACATCAGTGATATATTGGAAAACTCCTCTAGGCAATAAATATACACAGGATGAGTTGTAATTTTCCATTTCTAAAGTAATATGTTTGGTAACTGTCAGTGTCCCCAGATCAATTTGGATGTCCATAGGGAAAGTATTTATTTGCACATTAAACATAAGTAACCTACATTGTATGCATACACTTTAGATTTCCTTGTGAGGATGTTCAAGTAACTATTACTAAACCATTGTCACTTTCTCTCTAAAGATTATCATTTCTTTGGTTTGAGTTGTAAGTTGATGGTCCTCATTGTGCCCTTCATTAAATATAAACCTTTGAATTGATCATATGTCATTTATTTCAGCTGCAATAGGACAGAAATCATACCTGCAACAAGAGGTTACTAGGAAGATCAGATGTGGCTGAAGGAGTTTGCCAACTACGAACCCATACACAAACCAGAGTTGTCTTTTACTTTATTATAATACATAACAACCAAACATGTATTTTTCCCTCTGGGAACTACATTTTAGCAATGTATCTCTCATAATTTTCTATTCTTGTGGACGTTATTTACTGCCTTTAGGACACCATGAAGCCTTCTTTGCCTCCATCACTCTTCTTCCCACCCCAACCTTCTTTATAAAAAGGCATGCCTTCTTTGGTCAGTAGTGTACCATAGACCTTTATAACTTTATGCTGATACTTAGCTCTACATATTTGTTTATTTATGTCTCCTTTACTAGACTATCCCCTTTTCAGAGCAGGAACAGTGTCTGGTATGTGATTTGTTTTGTTAAAATCCAGCAGAGCACATAACGCATAGCCATCATTCAATAAAGTAGTTTTGATGTTATCCTTTGATAAAGGAATCTATGAATGAATGAGTGAATTATGTAAATTTTAGCAGTCAGATATAAGCAAGAATTATATAGACATCTCCTTTCATAGATTTCTTTCTGAAAGAAATGTTGTTGATATTAAAACAATGAAGTGCTCTTAAGTACATGAGAAAAGATTTGAAACATGTAGCTACTTTAGAAAGTTTAAGAGTTTCTTCTGAGGTGAAAAGGGAGATGTCTGGATATTTTAGCAGTAGAGGTAGGGTTAATATCATTTCTTAAGTCTGACCTCAGGTTTAACTTGTGATTCTAATGTTAATCATTATTACATCTTATAAGACATAAGCTTCACACCTCATAAATTTAGTCAGCTTGTTTCCACTATCCAGAGCCATGTTAAATAAAGACCAGTTTCACAAAGCATATATTTCTAGAGAGTCTTTTCTGCACCTTTTCTCAAATTACATTTCTTGTCATTCTAGGTACCTTTCATGAGGTAGCTGCCACAAAACCCTAAAACATAATAATGCAGGTGCTTGAGTCAATAAATGGTCTGTCTCTCTTTCAGTCAACCAAGTACACAAATAAAACTGTACAGTTTTACCCATTTGTATAATGATTAGAATGTATCAGTTCAAACAAAGAAATGGATGTCCTAGGAACTGGTTATACAAATACATTATTTCTCTTTGAAATGAGTAGAGGGAAAGGGAACTAATAATAAAATATGACTTTATTGCCTACCCACTAAAGTAAGCCTGGAATTTTACAAGAGTCTTCCTATGGTGGTCTCGATGGTGAGATATAACTGCCTTTCATAATACTAGAGGTACAGATGTCCTCATATTTTTTTAAGTTGCTTGATAAGACCTTCATGTGTTGTATTTTTCAGTTGAGATCTTTCATGCTTTATATTTATCTAATAGGCCTATTCAGAAATGAAGAGTATATGAGGGAAAAGATGACTATCACTTCATAACAAGACATTGAGCTAAACTATCCTAAATTGCGAAAGCTTCCCAATGCATATGGCCTTTTTATCCATGGCTTTTCTATTCAAATATCAAAGTGCTTCAAGTGGCTTTGATGACATACTTATGAATTCATGAAAGTGTTTTTCATAATCTACTCACCTTTGGTGCTTAGAGGTTATGCAGATTGCTTTTATTTGCTTGGCTGGAAAAGAAGAGCTCTGAGTGGGATGCAGATACTTAACACTTCAAAACAGTTTCTTACATTGTCCTTAGCTACTTTTCAGAAACTTGCTGGAACTCTCTACCCAAACTTCAGGCAATGATAAGAATAAGTGTCAAATATTATTAGCTCTGGAGTATAACTACTAATTTTTGTTTCGACTGCATAGTACATATAAAAACCTTGGAACATTTCCAGTTATCTTCACTATCATTTAGTCCTTAAAACCCAGAACAGACATTTAAAATGAAAAAAAAAAAAAAAAAAAAAAGCAACCACCATTATATTGAGGCTGCAGATGCAAGCTGGCATCGTCAGAAGATGAATACTTGTAGCCTTCACTGGCAACCTGACCAGATATATTCTGTATAATTAAATAACGGGGCAGTTTAAAAAATAAAATTACGACATCTTGGGTGATCCTTTGTGAATAATGGAGTAAGCAGAAGAGAGAAAAAATTCCGAATGTGATTAGCAGTTGCTCTTCATGAGAAATTTTCTCCACCTCTAATTTGACTTTTCTGAAAAGCTTTAATGAATACTTTCTTCAGTGATACTGTTTGTTTTAAATATCACTGTGGACTCTTTGCAGTGTTATTACCATATGAAGACGACGCGTCGGCGAACTTTATCAAATACCATGCAGCTCTTGGCATGCCATGCCTGTATAACTCATTTGAGCCTTCTTGTCCAAGTTGCAGGGCTCTTTGCATAAATGTTAAAGTTACTGCAATTCCAAAAAGAAACGAATTTTCAGAGACTTGCTTTATGAAGAAAAAGACTGTGGAGAAAGCAGGAAATATTAGTACATCAGGCAAAGTGAAAGACAAAGTAGTTTAACTTGGTGGTTTGTTTGCTGAAACTCAAAAGTAAATACACTGTAGCTCAAAGTGTTCCATTTTTATCCGCCTGCTGCAGTAATGGCTGTGTTACTTCGGGGCTTCTACTTCAATAATTGATCAGGGTTTGTATAGCACTGGCTAAGAGCAAAAATAAGAGTGTTGCTTTGAACAAACTGCTGCAATGTTATAGCATTAGGCACAGAAACAAGATTCAGGAAATATAGATATAGAAGAAACAGGAAAAAGATGGATACATTGGGTGGTAAATACTGCTTCAGGCTAGAAAGTAATGAGAATTTTTCCGTAGAGAGTTTTGACCTGCTATTCAAAAATTGTTTCTTGTCTTAATAAATCCTAAAAGTGTAATTTACTTGCAAGAGGGAAAGAACAAAGGCACCAAAATTCTTTTGATAACAACACTTGTTAAGGTTGATAAGTTGGGCTTCAAATGTGTGAAGAAAAATGTGTGACAGTTTGTTTTAAGGTGACAACCTAAATGTTCAGATACTTCCATCTTATGCTACTTATCGAGCAGTATCCCAGTTGAAGCTTCCCCTTGTACATTTGCAGTATAGACCACACTGAAGTGGTAGGAGCTGAATTAATCTAGAAAATATAGTTATGTTTATTAGAAAATCAGCAACCACAGATCACTATAATTTTTCTTAAGCTGGTAAAAATAAGAGTTCCATTTTTTGTTTGGTTCTAATTTCTGTTTTAGTCTAAATAAGAAACAATCCTTATAGAAAATACTTTTTTCTTCTCAACATGAAGTCTTCAAAAAGAAAATAGCTATTATATACTTTATTTTATTCTGGATTTAATC
The DNA here is from genome assembly GCA_963573385.1 of Cacajao melanocephalus. Lineage (NCBI taxonomy): Eukaryota > Metazoa > Chordata > Mammalia > Primates > Pitheciidae > Cacajao > Cacajao melanocephalus. The sequence continues at coordinate 95,850 of CAUYLG010044870.1, forward strand.
TTACATGACCCACAAAGGTATCCTTGTTTGATGCCAACTGTTACATGCATATATGTGTCATTTCAGCCATTTTTTTCTCTTTTAAAGTTAAATTTAATCTAAATTTAAGATTCATGCCACTCAAATACTATAACCTGCTGCTGTGGTGTGGCAATGGTAATAAAATGTAAAGCATGATTGCCAAACTTTAACAGTAGTGTAGGAAGAAAGTGCAGTATAAAATAATGTGATATTTTTCTGTTATGCAGCATATTTCAAAGAAGTTATTTATTTTATGCCTACCATAAAGAAGATTAAGCACTTAAATATTTCATACTAAAGAATAAGCAAAGAAGCATCTAAAATATATGTTCATATTTATGTATGCCCTTCAAAATAAAACTGGTAACTAGATTTATACCAAATAATTGCTTCAGATCTCAACTTTGCATATGCACATATTACTGTAATTAAAAGGCAAACATTGGGATGAGAATTTGGTGATCAAGACTAGCTTTTTCCATAGTGAGTTCTTAGAATGTTCATTGAGCTCATGATCAAAGCAGTTTGGGAAACATTGAGCAAAATAAGATAAATAGATGTCTTTACTGGAGAATTTCTCAGGGCATTTAATATGCTAAGGGCGTGGAATTCAGTGTTCCCAAACATATCTGATTATTAACATTTTTATTCAGAATCCCAAGGGACCACCGCGTCCTGAAACATACTTTGAGAAATACTGATCTTGACCTATACCAGCAACAACTCTGATTAGCTGTGCAGTGAGAAAATAACTTTCCTTCTTCAACTTTCTAAATTAAAAAAAGTCCTCATCATTCCCAGTATATTTCACAAGAATGGAAAATCCCCTTGAAAATTATTATAGTGATACAGCACTGTTTTAAGTAAAAATGGGATAATTATTTTAGATACTGAGTCCAAGAGGTTGAGTAGACTCTAACCAGCTAAAGGGTGTCTGTGGGCAGTAGTCCCCACACTTGGATGATTTTTTTTTGGATTCAGCAAATTTCTTTATGGCACACACTTTGGGGAATTTCACAAGGAGGTGAAATCATAAATACTAAATGTTTAAATGCCACGGAAATGTTCAAAAGGATTGGAACTCTTCTATTCATCTAGTGTATGCTTATGCCAAGCAATAACCCAGGAAGAAAGGGCATGAAGCTGAATCTGTGTTTAGGGATATAACTACCTACACAGAAAAGACAGACAAAAAAGCAAGTCACTCAATGTGTTAAGGACCATGGTGTCAGGTGAAACCATAGAGTCCCACAGATGCGTGTGGTAGGAGTTTGAGTAAATTACCCAGACTGGGAAAAGCCAATGGTCACACTTGAGGTGGTTCATGAAGGACTTGAAGGGATTATTCAGGCAGAGGAAATACACTCCAAGAAGATAGGATGAGAAGCGCAAAGTCACAGGTGTGGAGAAAATAATGGTATGTTTCATGATTTCATGAAAACTCCAGGGAAGAGGAAGGAAGCTGGAATAGTAAGTGAAAATAATGACAGAGTTTTTATTTTTTATTATTTTTAGTTTTATTTTTTGAGACATGGGTCTCAGCACATCACCCAGGCTAGAGTGCAGTGGTGTGATCTATGCTTACTGCACCTTGACCTCACAAGCTCAAGCAATCCTCCTGCCTCAGCATCCATAGTAGCTGGGACTACAGGAGCACATGAGCATACCACCACATCTGGCTAATGTTTGTATTCTTTGTACAGACGAGATTTTGCCACGTTGCCCAGCCTGGAGTTTTTAAATGTTATGCCACAGACTTGGATGTTTTCCCCTGGGCAATAGAGGAAACACTGAAGGATGTACATCTCAAAGGGGACAGGCAGATGAGTGATAGAGAAACAGCCAGAGATGAATACTGAAATCTGTGTTTTCTGATGTGCTTGAATGTATAAGAACATGACCAGTTTAGAAATAAGTTTGGAGAGTTGAAAAATTGTTAACTAACAAAATTTCCAGAGGGCAGTTGGTCCTTGTTGTGACATTGAAAGACAAAATAATTATTAGGTAGTTTTATTCTATATCACTGATTTTCAAATTATTTTTAGCCTCTGAATCCTTTGCTCATGGATTCCACAGTTAAAAAAAAATGCAGTGATAAAGCAGGCATGGCTGTATTTGACTGGTGATGATGTGGGTATCAAAGGCCCCAGGAAACTACCCTGTGTTCTCTTTCCACTTAGCTTCTTTCTTTCCCAGGCCCAGGTGGGCCCTAGGAGAGGAGGCAGAGTATGAAAATCATTCAATATTGAGAAGTCATCTATTTGACCAAACATGCTAACAGGACTATTTTGTGTTTGAAGAAGGCTTTGTGCTTTCCTTTTGAATTATTTTCACATTTTGGTTTTATTTCCTCCCTCATTAATATTTATTGAGAACATGCTATGTGCCAGGCTCTAGGCTGGACACTGGAAAAACAGTGGTGATCATGGATGATTCCTATCACCAAGGGGTTTACAGGCTGTAGGGAAAAGGGCCGTAGATAGGTATGAAGCTGCTACTGTGCAGTGTTTCAGGGGATGGAAGGGGGTGGAAGAGGAACCTCCAAGGCATGCAAGTAATCTAGTCAAGGAGCCAGAGGGAGGGAGTTTTCAGTTAGGTGGAATGGGCAAAAGGTGCAGCTTGGATAGGTGGGGAGGTAAGGGGTTGAAAGTGAACTCCAGACTGAGTGAAGGGAGTGTGCAAAAGTCCTGTGAAGATGGTGAAAATGGTTCATTTGAGGACTTCTCAACTTGCTGGTCTAGCTGGAGAGAGAGAGCAGAGAGTAGGGGAAGATATGAGGCTGGGGAGGTGGGGGGAAGGGGCCAGATTGCAGTTTTGAAGGCTGAGTTAAAGCTTTCATATTTATTTGAAGTTCAGTGGGAAGCCATGAGATGACTCAAGGCAGTGCAGCATGATGTTGTTTTTTGACATGTGGCATTGTTTCTATAGCTTGAATATGACTAATATGTCAAATTTTGCATTCCATTCCAGATTCAGGGATTTTGCCTACCTAGGATTCTGCATTACATTCGGGAAAAAGCTACTTAAGTGGAAATATATAAAGTCATTACTCTGAAGGTCTCTCTACTGTTATTTAACAATTTGATGCAAAATTAGCTGTACAATGCCTTCTTTTCTGGGATTTTTAGGAATTTAACACATTCTGGAGTTCTCTTTTAGGTTTTCATACTTCTAAGGTCATAGTATTTATTTTCAGAATAACTCCAGGTCAACTAAATTCAGCAATGACTGGCAAAATATCAAATATTTAAAGAGAGAGAGAGAGAGAGAGAGTGGAAGGTGTGCTGCTTATACGATAGCAAAATCCTACCAAAACACTAGAAGGTAGAAAGCCATTGACCTATGATAATTAACTTGAAGGGGAAAACACAGCATTAAATTAATTGCTCAGCTGGAAATTATTTAGTAATTCTCTGACTTTTAAATCCCCAAGGTTTTCTTCTTGACATAGTACTGTTAGACATCTTAAAATATAAATTTTTGAAGACATTTCTCTTCCCTTTTACCTCTAGTTCTCAAATGTTCCTTAATGTATCTAGTAACCGTAATAAACACTTATTGAGCACTTAAGATATGGTGAGAATTAATCTAAGTCTTATATGTTCTATCTCATTTTCCTCTTACAATTGCTTCCATGAAGTCAGAGTGCTTTTATTATTCTTTGAGAGGCTTTAGAAGAGATAACTTACTTACTCAGGAGTATACCAATGAGTAAGTGGCTGAGTGGAGGTTTAACCCAAGAAGTCCAATCAAAGCACAGTGATTAAATACTGTAGTAACCTGCCTTGAAAGTAAATAAACATAAACATAGAGCCATATCTTTCATGGTAGCTAGCAAATTTATAACATGTGCACAGAAGAAGAAAAGGACTAGTACCTTCAACTCATGTGAATCAGATTCAGTGGTTCTTTATATTGTAAGGAAAATTGTTGTCAAGGAGCAAAACTATCTCAGATTAGAATTTGTTAGTGCAAGCCTATGTGACATTAAAATACAATGTGTAAAAGGCATCCACAATTTCTCCAACAAATACAATCCGGATCCTACATTTGGTTACCTGATGGGATGTAGGAAATGAAAAGAAGGCATTGTACAGCTAATTTAATATCAAATTCTTAAATGATAAGAGTAGAGAGACTGTCAGAATAGTGACTCTGTATATTTCCCTTTAACTAGCTTTTTCTTGCACACTACTTAAGGTAATATCAACCAAACCAAAACTTCACTGTAAGGCATGATTTTTGACCCAGATGTCTATCAGGGAAAAGAAAGTACACAAAACCTGTACCCTAATGCCCCAGAGTCAGACTGCCTGGTTCAATTCTTCTTCATTTCCTTGATAGCTTAGTTACCCTTTACAGGCTATTCAATCTTTCTATATCTCAACTTGTTTATAAAATTAGAACAGTACCTCCCTCACTTGTTGCTGAAAATCCTGGGTTCCAAAATTCATGTTCTTTCCACTATATCATTCTAGATAATAGAAAACAAGAAAGAACACATTAATAAGCAATAAATATGAGGTAATGTGTTCTCTGCTGGGGATAGCTATCCATTTTTTTTCATAAATATTGATTGAATGCCCATTATATGTCAGACTTGATTCTAAAGGATATGCTCCTTAAATGTCATGCCAACTTCTAATATTTAATTAAAGAACAGGAAAGAGCCTGTTGATTTTGTTGCTCTTGTTGAGTGTTGTGGAGTGTTGGGTAGTGAAAAAGATAACTGAACTAGAATATGTGACCTTGGTGGCAGGTATAGACCTCCCAGGTTGGTGCCCTTGAGCAGGTCTCTTTTCTTTACTCCTGAGTACTCAATTTCTTATCTCTAAAAAAAAAAAAAAAGACTAGGTAACATACTGAGCCAAACATTATTCACAAATGTAGGGTCAGATTTACAAATTTTTGATAGTCAGATATAGGATACCACAATGAGATATAATGGGGTAGCAAAGATGAATTATAGGAAGACTGGGTAATACTTCTCATCAGAAACATCAAGCAAACCTACAAAAAGAGAGACTGTGTCTACAAAGACAGATTATGTTATATTCCAGACAATCTTGAGTGCTGGGAAGGGAGTCTGGAATTAGTCTACTGGCAACAAGGCCACCAAAAGAAGCCAGTTCCTACTTATTTCTCCCATGTCATCAAACGTGAAGCCCAGACCTCTGTCCGTTTCATTAAAATTATCTTAGATTTTGTCTTGCTTCTCCATGGTGCCTATGGTTTTGTCTACTAACAATCTATGACTAAGATTCTCAAGTTATGCATTATGTGTGTTCACATAAAATAGCACACTATACTTTAAAATGTAGCTAGATATTGTATTCAGCATCATCGTTGTAATTTGTATTTATAGTATTGAAGCTAATCCTGTGTATCACTTACTATGTGAAACTCTCTAGAGAACATTTTATGTGTTCTCATACAACTTTTTAGATGGCCCATAAATCAACAAGGACCTTCTTTCAATGAACCAGTCATTTTATCCCTTCTTGATTTCTAAACTTTTCAAACTCACATAACCCAAAGTTAGTGTTCTTTCTTTCTCCAATCAGTATGTTTAAAACATACTGCTCCTATATAGAGAAGCAAGACATATATGACAACGACAAAAAAATAGAACTATTTCATTTATTGTATCCAAAGAGAGTGGGTCATTTTGTCATTAGGGCAGATACCTGCCAGGCTGCACTTTCTATACTTTTGTTTTACTTATTGGAATAATGGTTTAAGTTGCAGAACCAAAGAGAACCGAGACAGGTTGGAAACTTTTCAGGGTGAGAGTGACCAATAATAAACCAGAGGAAAGAGGCTGAACGAAAAAAAAGAGTCTGGAGTGCTGAGTTTTATGTGATAATGTTGAGAAATTTTGAAGGAATGAATGGGATAATCTTAACATGTGCCACACTGTACAAGATATTGGGACAAAGTTCAGGGAAGATTTCGAAGGTTTTCTCTGACTTAGTAATATAATTTTAACTTGTTGCCTATTATAGCTGATTTTACCCTAAAGTTTTAGTGGTAGATTTTTTTCTCTTTTTTTTTAATTTTAAAAGAAAGTAATTACTTTTTATGGGCAAGCAGCGTGCAAGCACCTTGTTCGAGTTGATCATAAACCACAAATCTGGCAACTTCTAAATTGGAAAACTCAGGGTGGCATTAAGAGCAGAGATTGCTGGAATGTTGATTCTCATAATAAAGCTCACCAATAGGCTCACTTTTCTGAAAGAAGGCAACTTTGGTGGCAAGATTCGTTCCTCTGTTCATATGATGAAACCCTAACACTAATGAAACGAGTTGGGGCATACAATGGGGAAGCACACTTACTGAAAAAATATTTTTCTTTTTCTGTTTTTCTGACCTTTGACTTGGCAATGCTAAATTTAAAAATGCGAAGTGGAAAACTATACTTGGAAAAAATAGAAACTGATCTAATAAATCAGAATACTGAAATGTTCACTGTCAACTGACCAATGTAAAACAGGTAGACTTTTGTTTTTACACTTTTGGGAGTGTTTATTCTTTCATTTAACTTAATTTTGTCCATGCATGATATGTTTTCTAAAAATGGCAGAGAAGTCCCCTCCTCTCTTCTCTGAACACATAGAAGCCTGCGGGTCCTGCTTTTGTGGTCCTGTCACATCATCCACTAAATATGGTATTTATTTACCTCTCCAGCATCCCTTCTTTTGGAAGTTCATTGAGAGGATGAACTACATCCCCTTTTTCATTCATTTTCATTATCTTAGAATAGCCCCTGAACCAGAGTCTACTCATCAAATCACTCTTCAAGACATAGTCATATTTGAATTGAGATCTTTCACATTATTCACTGATGTTGTAAAAATATTAGGAAAGATTTCATTGATATAACAATTTTATAGGGGAAGTTAAAAGATTCATCTGAAGTTTCTAGCAATATGTGAGGTTTTCTCTGGATGAATAATACCTTTAAACCCACTCCTAATACATTCTCTGGAAATTATTTGAAAATAATATATAATCTGTTTGTCGCAGCTTCAGATTCCCCATGTCATCTTCTTCCCTTTCTGGTTTTGGTTATGCTTAGTCTAAAGTCACATGTGCATTTGAAAACAAAAGAACAAGGAATTCTACACCAAATTTTATCTCGCCAAACCCTTCTTTTTCCCCTACTCATGTAAGTTCCTAAAATTTCTTGCTTACTCTGCGTTAATGCTGAATGACAACATATAGAATGTCTCCCAGTGATTCCCAACCAAAGACATTACATATCTGTTTCACTTTCTGTTTATTTAATAAACTCAGTAGACCCATATTGCCCTGACCAGAGTCACAGAACCATTATTAAAATTATGTAAAATTTAAAATTTCACAAAATACTGATGTTCTTAACTCTCGGCAATTCTGCTGCTTAAATATTTCAAAATATAAGTTGTTTTCAGTAGGATGATATAAAAACTTACATTGTTTCAAACTTGAAGTCGTTTTAATCATTAAAAATAAGTATAAACCCCTATTTTATATTTGGTTTACCCAAAATTCTTCACAATGCCCGTGCATTAATGGTAGAATTGGAGACAACTCCATATTTATGTTTTCAAATACCAGAAGACTTATTGCGAGCTATCGAAGAGCAGAATTTTACCCATTGTACATAATGACATCACAGATAATTATGATGATTTGGAGATTCATAAAAGTTGAAAGCTATATCCTAAGTATCAACAGATACTTTCTGGGCTTTTCATGGGATCATGGGTATTGCTAATGTTTTGTCAAAAAGAAAAAAGAACACTCATATAAGAAGTTTATATGTCTAGAAAGGCAGGACAGGACAGTCTTTGGAAGGAAAAAATACTCATCTAGCAGTCTAATATTTCGTAAGAAAAAGAAGTGCCTTGAATAGGAAAGATGATTTACTTTTTATGCTATTAATAAAGCCTTAATAAAGGGATTTTAATGTGATTATGCCATGATTATTCTCGCCTGTATGGCAATAGAGTAATTTGACTACTTACAGGGTAGTCATCCAGACACATGACGATTCTTTAGTGTTATTATATAAATAATTGCATTTTAAAGGCTATAGCTTTATAGGGTCTTATGTCTAGCACTGAAGTTCCAAAAGGCTAAAATAAATTATAACATTCCACCTGTCACTCTGACAACCTTTAAGTTTGCATAAAATTATTTCTTGGTAAGTCCCAGACTCCATCTATTTACTTATTTCCTATGTGTCAGAAATTATGCTGCATTCTGGATGAGGCAAAATAGTATAACACCTTCAGTAGCATGAGTCCTATCATGAATATAAGACCCATTGTGAATATATGATAACTAGATATATTTTCTTAAAATCTCTCTTATGGGCTGTTCCCTAACAATAATATCGACAATATTAATCATCTCTTCTAATACCACACACTTTCCTTGTTTTAATCGTCTTTTTTTAGAACTTAACACTACCTAACCGTGTGTGTGTGTGTGTGTGTGTTTGTAAATTAGTCGTATTTTTTTAGTTGTATTATTTTGCAACTCGAGGGTAAAAATTTAATGAAATAGAACATTTTATCTATTTTTTTTCAGTGGTGTGTTCTCAGCACCTACAACCTAATGCAAGCTTGATAAGTATTTACAGAGTGAATGAAGACGGTATGATTAGTAGTAGGGTGAAATTTTACAGTGATGTGATAGCACAAATGGTAACACCCGTGCTCATTAAAGTTTTTCCAGGAAAACCATATTTAGTCTGAGTTTTCTTGGATAAGTAGGAGCTCACCATAGGGAAAAGGCAGCATGGAGAGAGGCTATTTCAGGAGGAGAGAAGAGCGTCTACAGAGCATGAGGATATATGCTGAAAAATGGCAGGCAGTTCTAGGATAGAGAATAAAGGCAACAGGTGTTAAGGGAATTTGGCGGGGGTGAGGTGGTCAGAAAGGGTCACAGAAGAAGGTTACTGAAAGAGGATCAGAAAACAGGTAGAGATTGGACTAAGAATCTTTTAAATCTTGGTTGGAAGTTTAAATTTCGGCCTTGCAGCAATGAGTAATCTTTGAAGGGTTTTCTGCAAGGCAGGGGAAAGATCAGATTTGCCCTTGAAAGATCACTGTGTTGGCAGTGCGGAGGATGGATAGAAACTCGATATTTGTTGAGTTAATGAATGATTTCTCAACGTTACTTTAGACCTTACAATTTGGTGATTCTTCAAGCTTTACTATAAATATTGACAGATTGAGAAAATAAATAACTCTGAGTGATGGAGCAGCTCTAGTGAGAGGAAGGCAAGATTGCACCCAATTTTTCAGGGCATTAAAATTGGGGAGCTTTCGCTAAGCTTCTTACTATTTCTGCAACTATTCTTATCATTACGCTAATCTAGCTTACTCATTAATAATCTATTTTCTCTGAAAATCTTTAACTGTCTTAAACAGAAGCTTTCTACTTTAAAAACAAAAACAATTTTTGACTTTTTGCTGTCTGCCAAAATTGATTTGCTACAAATCGAGTTTAGCTATGCACTTCTTATTCATTATGGAAAGTAGTTAATGCAAATTTAAATATCAGCACTCCCCACCACAGATAAAAACAAACTTACATAAAAAACAGATTGCCAGGCAGACTTTGAGGAGTCTCTGATGTACACACATTCAGAATGATTACTTGTTCCAAATTCCCTTTCAATAACACACCTCTTATTCTCTCACCTACTCCAGTACGTTGGGAATTAGGTCTTAAATGAAAAATAATTTTCTCAGATGGTTGTTTGAATGTGGTTAGCATCTTTAACCCTGAGTAGAAAAGTAGTATAGGCAATTTGGTAATCTTTTTTTCAAAGCCTAATATACGCATTTATCAAGAACAGAAATTAAGTATAGATCCTCTCTAAACTGCTATTTGTATGTAAATATCAACAAGTTTTTTAAGATGTATGAATTGGCTTAATTTAAAAAAATGCTTTTGACCTAAGTCTTCAGTTATAAAATTATTTACTCAAGGCAAAGTTTAGGTAGCAGTGTAGCAAAGTGTGTATTAAGGAAGTACTGAGCTAATTTTCTTTAATTAAAGAAAATTTTTCTCTGCTCAGATTATATAAATCAGCTTTGGTACCATGTGAAAAAAATTTCATTTTTCATTAATGAAATGATATTTTGTGTAAACTTTGGCATAAATTATTTACAAATTTATACTGTTAGTAAATTCTGACCATCCCATGGAAAAGTTGAGAATATTATGCAGCCCATGGCTTGAACAGGACATTGTATCACATTTATTCATTTTGCACATTTTTTACTGGGTGCCTCGTAGATGTCAGGCAGAAAGGAGTGATGACCAGCAAGATCCCTTCTGTGACAGCACTTGCACTTCAGTAAAAAGAGGAGAAAGGCAATAAACAAACAAGTAAACTGCAAGGAATATCACGTAGTCAAAAGGGCTTTGCTGAAAATAGAACTAATGAGGAAGGCTGCAGGGCTGCTCTGCAGGGCTCTTAAGTGGTCAGAAAATCGTTGCTGAGAAGACAAGACTTGAAGTTGATCTCTGATTTTCTCAGAGGGCCTTTCTTACTTCAACAAGGTGTGATTCAACAATAACAGCAACAAATCACACCAGCAGTTCAAAGGTTTGGGTTGATCATTTACCACATTTTTAAACTTCATACTCTTAACATTTTAGAGTCACCCACATTATTATTAGCAAGTGGATTTATTTTCAATCTCATTTCCTAGTAATGTGATTTAAAACTATCTTTAAAAAAAGGAATTATGGTTTCAGTAGTTAAAATTATTTTACAGGTTTGGAACATGTGAAATCAGAGAAGAGCTACAATTAGCCTAAGCCAGTATCAGTTCAAGCTTCCCCCACATGGTTTTACTAATACCCTTCAAATTCTGACTTCTGCCATTCCAGCCATATGTCTCTTTAAGCAGATACACTCTGTAGTGCCAAAGTGTGTCAAGGACATCACTAGGTTACCAAAATCATTTTTATGTGCAACTTCTTGCAATATTCCAAAGTACTCTTCCACCTGAACCCCACCCCAACCCCTAAAATATAATTTTAATAACACACATTAAAATGTCATGCTGATAATAAACTCAGAGATATATTACAGGGAGTCTGTCTGTATTTTTTTTAACGCTTTTGGCACTAACATAATGGCGTAAGCACATGGACTCACACACATTGCCTAAATTCCTTTTATTTTATTTGTTTGCATGTTTTGGGTACAAAGTAGTGCAAAATTTGTAATAATATTATTCGGTGCATAAATGTTAATTTAAGAAAGAACTAGGATGCTAGGAATATGAATTTGTGTTTGCAAGATATACTAAGAGAATAGAATTGTACATATATGTGATGTGGCTTTTCAGTTTCTGATTGCAGTTTTATCACCATATTATCTTGTGTTGCTGCTGGGGAAAGCAACAAACAGTGGCTTTTGCCATCTCAGTGAAAAGAGATCTCTGGAAATTGCACCTGTTCATTATGTGAGAAATCCTTCTGTGGGCAGAGAGGAGGGATTCAGTTTTATTCTCAAACTGTTGCCTAATTCTTATAACTTGTGCATATTTTTTTGAGTCATGATTGTACAATCTGCTACCCATTTTGGGATAAAAACACTATTGAAATTGAGCATACTAACTTTAACCGAGATGCATTTTTTATGAATCAGGTTGTAAAGTTGACTACCACAATACAGTCATGTCCTGTACAAATTAGCGCGCGCACACACACACACACACACACTCACACACTCACAAACACACCAGGGAGAACATTACGTTAAACACTTGGAAGCTCATTATTCTTTCAAAATAAAGAGTTAATTTTTTTTCCCCACTGCTCTTTCCATCTTTGAAACACCATGAGTCACGGTGTTTCCCATTTAACAAACACCACGGATACTTTATTGTCTGAGATGCTTCCATGTACTGCAGTAAATTTGAATTGGATATGTTATGTCCAAATTGACAGTAGTGATTAAGCCAAAAATAAGTGCATTTTCCTTTAAATGTTAGCTGCCGCATCAAGTGACATTCCCTACATTATGCTATACTGAAACAAGTCAGTCGGCACAGACCAAAATGTTGATGGATATACAGCAGATCAAAAAGAGGAGAATCATTTTGAAGTGCTCGCTATCTGTCTGAGACGATAGGCTTCTGAATTTGTACTTCTTTGCAAAAAGAGACTTCATATTATTTTGTCAGTTTGTATCAATTCAAGAGGTGTTGAAAATTGGTATTCATTTTTTTGATATAACCCTTAAATTGTACAATTTAAGAAAACTGACTGAAAGAGATAAATTAAATGGGTAGAAATATTTTCAAATCAAAGACCAACTGACATATATAAAAATGATGTATGTTTCTTACATGGTCCACAGGGAGATTTCTGCAGGCTTGCTATGATCTCTACAATTTGCTTCAGGGCAAACTAGATTCTGGGATATTCTATTATCCCTTTGGTCTGTTTATCATGGAAACTGATGTACAAATCGAGAGTTCTTTTTGGTCTCTTTCTTTCTATATGGTTGGAACTGGTAAGAATTCACTTATCTCATGTCCTCACCTTCGGTAAAGTGCTACAGAAGAGTTCAGTGACCAGTAATCAATTATTATTGAGAAGCAATCAATTGCTAATTTCCATAATTATGCACATCTAAACACTATGAACAAGAAAGAGAAACAAAGCTGCACTCCCAGCATTGCCTTGTTAGCAGTATTTTGTTAACACAGGCTCTAAAAAAAGCTGCCGCAGCTGGTACCACAAATGTGTTTCCAGTATTCAGGCCATCAACGTGATTCGTCGCTAAATGTATAGAATCAGCTTCTTGCTAAAAACTACAATTACAGGTGATATACAGATTGAAATCACAGGGCTGGTTTGTCGAAGAAAATTGTCCTAATGATGGGTTTTCGGATGGGGAATGCAGCTCTTTTCTTTCTCTGTGATGGGTTGTGAAGGCAGCTGCACCTGCCTCTATGCTGTATTCTGCCGCACTTAATGATATCTGATGATATCATTAGGCAAAGTGTTCATAAACAGATGTTGAGCCTGTGCCTAAATGCTGTCAGATGAGCGGTTGCTGGCCTGAAACAGTATTATTTATATAGAACATTTACGTTTGTTATGTTAATAACCCCACTATTAGCTCTCTGGATGTTGCGTTAGGAATGTAAATGTAGTTAATATGAATAACAACCTCTTTACTCTTTGTGCTGCAGTTGAGTATAACTTTTAGGCTTTGGGAGAGAAACAAAGATACCCCCACCAAGTCCTTTTGACTTCATGATTTTTTTTTTTGGCACCATTTGCAATTTTGATCAGAAGATAAATGGTAAGAATCCTAGGACAGATGTTAAATATTAGAATTTGATTTTCTTCATGGTTCATAATTTTGAGAGATCCTGATTTCTGTGAGTTATTTTGTGTGAGCCTAGTTTGTCACCCTAATACATCAGAGTGGTGATCATGGACACTCAATTGACAAGTATCCATTTCAACTAGAAAGTCCTAAACAAACTGTCAGATATGGACCCATTTTTGTTCCAGCTCTTTTACTGACACCATCACATTTTTCCTCTCTAACTTATTGGGACACTAAGGTCATATGTCACAGTCATTTTTGACATATTTGTATTGGTGATTTAGGCAATACCTTGATGTCATACAATGCCTCAAAATGTCACATGACAATTACTGCGTGTGTGTTTAAGCCAAAGTTGAATTTTATGCCTCATAGTTAATTCATGCAGAGTAAGTTATGTAAATTCTGACAGTCATCAAATGCGCACTATTTCTCTGAAATACTGTTCTACTGTGATAGCAACATTATTTTTTGAAAGTGCCTTTGTCATTCTTTATGATTTTTTTAACTCTTTCAGAAATTTTCAGTACTGAAAAATTGCACTTGCCTATTTTCCAGACTAGAAAAACTGTTATTTTGAATTGTTAATGAAGAATAAAATCAAACAGTGTTAAACTGGTGCTTCATTACAACCATAATTAGAAGTTAGGGTGATTTTTGAAGTGTCAGCCTCATCTCAAAGCTTATGAAATCATTCACGTTGCTAAAAATGGTAAAGGTGTCCATGTGTGTTGGTCTGTAGGTGTGAGCAGCAAACTACAGGTACGCGTTTACATGTGTGACTTCTGTCATTCCCTCTTACACCTAAGGATAGTCTCAATTATCTATGATTTTAAATAATTATAATGGAATTTCAATGATGACAGTTTTTCCCATGCCTGCACTACCTGTCATTTCAATTCTGATCTTCTAGAAAATGCTGAAAACTCCAGATTCTTTTTATATGGAGATTTACCACCAATTTTCCAAATAAGGAAATGGGAAAAGTAAATTAGTCAGAGGGTGTTCTGTTCCATATGAATCGCTTCCTGACTACGATGTTTATGTAGAGTAGATTTTTAAAAATCTTTAACTGTTTGATAAGAGAAATTTGGGTACTGGAAGGAATGAAATAACTCCTAACATCCTGAACAACACACACAAATATAAAATGTTGAAGGACTCTGAAGACCTATAAAGTTATTTAGACCTTCCAAAGTGTCTTTTGACATTGTTGGAAGTTGTTGAGAAGAAACGTGAGGACTGCCTTTTTATTTGTTCATCTAGTCAACACTTAGGAAAGCCAGCCAATAAAAATGTTCATTCTGAACTTGGAAATTTAGATTGATTTGAGTGAGGAGATAAAAGGAACTGCTGCAAGCATCAACTATTGTTGAAACAAGATCAATTCATCAAAGTCTATTTAAGAGGCAGGGAAGCCCACCACTGTCTCCAAGAAGTCTTCATTTCTTGTCTTCAGTGTCAGTAATTCTGACCAGTTTCTTAGGATGAATGCCTATCTATGACATTTATTAATTCACTTTCATTCTTAAAGATGGAAAGTGATGCAATCATTTTAACTTGTAATTTTCTAAAAGATTTCAGTTTCTTAGGTTGAAATTGGGTGAGGGTCGCTTTGCAAGTGAAGACATCTCTGCTGAGGCCAATTGGTACATTCTTTTTTTAAATATATATTTGTATTTCCCTAAATAACTAGACTTTTATATAAATTGTTTGATGCATAATAAATATCTTTTGTATTGGTATGATGACATTGTTAACCTGTGTGCAGGGATTGTTGCTTTTCCTCTGTCCCACAAGAAACTCCAGAGTCCAAGTGTAAAGCAATAAAGCAATGAATAAATCTGAAATCAAGCAATGTGAATTTAAGCCTTAGCTAAGCAACCACTGTGTATGGCTGAACAAGTGCATTACCTTTCAGGGCCTCGTTTTCTCTGCTATAATATATTTATGCTACCTTCCTCGCTTGCTTCTTGGAAGGATATGCATATGGATGATAAAATATTAAGATCTGTAGAAGAAGAATGGTTTTTGAGTCCACCATTTCAATTTAAACTTACTGACAGTTAGTTAAAATATAACAGTCCTCTTTGACAGCACATTAAAATAAACACTTACTACGAAATATCTCCTTGCAATGATAGCAATATTATCATTTTTATTATTTTTATTATTTTCTTAATTTTTTGCTTATACCCCATAAATGGAGAGAGTATATAAAAATATATTTTACCATCACAAAACAGACTTATTTTTGGATTATCTTTCCTCAGTGAAAACTACTTTAGGTCAATATGTATTCAAGTTTATAATTAGTTTAATTTTCAGCATATTTTTAAAAAGCATATCTTTGATTCACTGATACAGCACTTTGTGCCTCCTATATGCATTCTAACTGGAATGACCAGGGATTTTTATCATTTGCCTGAGTTTCAACATCTGTAATAGTTAGAAGATTTCATGTAGAACTCTACACTCATGAATATAAGAAAACTTTTGGCCTTTTAAAATTAAAGCTAGTATCTTCAAGATGGATCATAACTAGTTTTATATCAAAGAAAAGTTGAAAACTGCCTAGATGATGCTAATCCATTCATTATTTTATTTTATTTATTTTTCCAATATATGAAATAATATGTTTTGTACTAAGATGGCTTCAAGGAACAAATAGGAAATACGAAATATTTAGTCAACTGTCACTGTTCTGTTTGTGTAGCTTACTAGTCTTCATTAAAATATCTATTATAGTATATAAGTAAAGCCAGTTTGAAAGTCTGGGGCTTATATTGCACCCAGAAGGTCATCTGGGTCTCTGTGAGAGAAAGCTGGAGTTGTAAAGGCAATAGACATGCTGTAGCTGTGAAGGTTAAAAGTTTCAGAATGGACTCGGTATGCACCAAGTTTGCTTTTGACAATAGTAAATGTAAAATATTATGTGCATGAATATGAATTCCTGATTGTTATTTAGTATATATAAGGACTACTACCATTTTGTGTTGGTCTTTCAGTCTAAAATAGCCATAAGCAATCAACTAAGTATATCTTAAAGGATTATTGTCATTGATATGTTTTTGACAAGGCGCATTCTTCTACTGGGTGCTTTAATATCATCAGGGAATTGTACAGCAAATAACTGTAGATCTCAAAGCTCATTTACACCTGGAAAGGATGAGAAGGGGGAAAAGGGGAGAGAGGAAGTGAGACTACTAAATTTCTGGATATAACACCATTAATCAGATTTCACCTTCATTAAGCAAAATGCTTCAATGGACAAAATATATTTGCCATGATGAACAGAATTTGCCGTAGGTGGTCAGAGTCACCAGTTTCTTGGGTCCATTTCTTCTACAAGGAGTGGCTTTCTAACCTGGGGGGATATGTGATGCCTATGGTAGTGGCCCGAATTTGGGCATCTGTAATTATGTTAGATTGCAATTAAGCCGACTTGTGGTGGGAGGATTAATGTCAGACGATTCCCCATTTTTCAATCTTGTGTCTACATCAATAAGATCGAACTAATTGCTAATTGGCATTTAGAAAATGAACTACTCTGGTACCCTGGAGGTTTGCTGTAATATGGCATGGAATTAGGAATATGATATTTCTCTCTTTGATAACAGAGAATGGTATTTACTCCAGGAAGTCATAGATTCTCGTTATAATATTTTTTATCTAAAATATAAATAAAAGGATCAGTTCACTATTTATAGAACATATTTATTTACAAGATGTGGATTTCCTAGAAACCAGTAACTTGTACTAAATCGTAAGAAACAGACAAAAGAATTAAGGCAAAGTTTCACCCTGAATAACCTTTATTGTCCTCAACTTTCGAACGACATTCCAATTCTTTGTAGTTTGGTTTATGTTTATTGCAGTATTTTTAATGCTCCCCCCATTTGGCAAAGAATACCCTAACATATTTGGTAATTTTTAGGTTTTTATGATGTATTTTCCAGATAAATTTATAGTTTAGAAAACATTTGTTTAAAGAACTTTCTTTATGTACTACTGCAATCTAAATAAATAAATATTGTCAAGAAGTTACTACCAGAAAATTGTTTTTAAGATTCATTTAATAAATTTTCAAAAAATAGATTTGCCTTCTTTACCTTCTAGAGTCATTGAAATAAAACAATAATTTTTTTTCTTCTTCTTTTTTTTTTTTTTTTTGAGAGGGATTCTTGCTCTGTTGCCAAGGCTGGAGAGCAGTGACATGATCTCAGCTCACTGCAGCCTCTGCATCCTGGATTCCAGCAATTCTCCTGCCTTAGCCTCCTGGGTAGCTGGGATTACACCACACTCGGCTAATTTTTGTATTGTTAGTAGAGATGGGGTTTCGCCATGTTGGCCAGGCTGTCTTGAACTCTTGACCTCAGGTGATCCGCCTGCCTCAGCCTCCCAAAGTTCTGGGAATACAGGTGTGAACCACTGCGCCCATCCTAAAACAATGATCTTTAAAATGTGGTTGTGTTCAAAACACCTAAATATTTGGGAGTTAATTTCAATCACACATGATTAGCATTTTTTTTAAGACTAACATTTTCCAAAATGTGGCCTATACTTTTCATGATGATCTATGGAAAAATTATCTATGGTCAAGTAAGTTTGAGGAAATTTGTATGTGTTATATTTTCTACATGGAGAGCTACAATACAAATTAACATCAAGGCTGTGAG
This sequence comes from Cacajao melanocephalus, assembly GCA_963573385.1. Classification (NCBI taxonomy): domain Eukaryota; kingdom Metazoa; phylum Chordata; class Mammalia; order Primates; family Pitheciidae; genus Cacajao; species Cacajao melanocephalus. The sequence continues at coordinate 113,910 of CAUYLG010044870.1, forward strand.
AAATCCTAAATAAAAATATTTCCTTGCTTAACTCAGAATTTAAAATATTTATATAAATATGGAATATTATTTTCTGTTTGTATTAAATACTGCAGAACTGATGGTAGACCAACTCACATTGACTAACATTTCACAAATTCTTTTGCATGAAAGGCATAGATAGATTATTTCCATTTCTATTATTTTTCATTGAAAAATTCTAATTTCTTCCGCATTCTTTGAATCTGCTAATTGAATAGCTAAAATATGTTACTGAGCTGGAAATAAATCTTCCTTAAAAAGTGTACAATCTTTGAAAGTTCCATTGCATCATCATTATCATCAAAACCATTATTTATAAATAGGGTTTCTCCTACTGTTGAAATGACACATAACATTGAACTAGAATACTCCTTTATAAAATAATTAAAAGAAACATTACTTTTCAGGAAAAGGATAGATGTGTCATACATTAATAAAAAATTAGAAGGCAGATGAGCAAGAAATGATTGACAAGTGGGCCTGGTGTCATATGTTTGTAGTTCCAGCTACCCTGGAGGCTGAGGGGGAGGATTGTTGGGCCCAAGAGTTTGCGACTTCATTGAGCTATGATCACACCACTGCACTCCAGTCTGGACAACAGAATGAAATCCCGTCTCTGAAGTTAATTAAATAAAATAAAAGATTGATATTGAATATAAGGCCAACCAAGATTAGTTTAGCCCTTTAAGAGAAACTTGTTCTGATATAAAGGGTTTGGTGCTTTTGTAGTAAAGTGGGAAAATGCAACTGTATACTTATGTCTCACTGGTTAATATCCTGCTGGTCTCTACACTCTTCATGTAGGTTAAATATAAGGTGGTTTTGGATTGCTAAAGATCTTTCTGTTTTTTTAGGATCTCAAAATTGTTATTTATTCCGTTAGATAAATGAACCTGTGTCTGAATTACATGACACAGGAGATATCCAGAAATACCACCTAGGGTTTTTCAACCTAAAACCGACGAACAAAAGCTTCTTTTCATTCCCGGATCCTAAAATTGAGAAACGGTTGCAGCCCAATTTCATAATTTCCATATATTTGTTGAGTGACTGGGAAACCAAGGTACTATAACTTAGAAACAGTTTTAGAATATACCAAAATTATCCTGTGGTGTCTTAGACATGGATTTTTTTTTTTTTTTTTTACTAAATATTTCCTCAGAATGCCAATAATTGTCTTTTCATTTCAAACATAATCAAAAACACTATGATAACAAATTATCATTGCAGTTTGTTGCCCCAAAGTTGTAACGACGGAGCAAAATTTTAAGGCTCTGAAATGATGTCTACAGAGTGATTTTTACCTGCTCAGGTATTTTGTTTTTCTTCAAACAAGAACCTCTCCCTTGCATTGGCCTCAGGAAAACAGAAATGACCCTCTGAACTCCTTCCTGATAAATGGATTCTGAACAGGAATGACAATTATCCCACATTCATAGTTTAAAATGAGAAATTCACATCATCTCCAAGTATCTTCACACTTTCAAAGGGAACTGGTAAACTCTGAGATTCAATATGAGAGGCAGTTTTGAAACCACAGCTCCTCCCTCCGAGGAACTGTATTCACCTCAGTTGGAATGAATAAGTGGAAATCTGTGACACAATGATAGTGGCGACATTTGTGCAAACAAGTGTGTCATTGAAATCAAAGAAGTACATTGCTTGGGAGAATCCCTCAGAGCCCTAAAAGTAAAAGTATGGCTGTATACGAGCACACTCATACACATAGTAGTATTTCAGTACTGCTGGCGTAGCTAGCAAACAAAATATGGTTCAAATGGCTTAACAGTCCTAGAAACGGAAGGCACCAGTTTAATGAGGTCTCCTCTGCTTGAAATTAAAGTGGAAGGAGTTTTACAGAGAACAGTATTCAATAACGAAATATTAAATGATAAACACAGATTGCTTAAAATCAGACGGGCCATTTTAAGAAAAGCATTTTAGTTCATCATGATATGTAGCACCTTATTTAAATTAGGAGGTGTTAATTCGTAGCTTGAATAATATATTAATATAATATGTAAAGTGAATGGCATTGTTAATCACAGTCGCGCCTGGAACGACTTTGCTTCTGTGCACTGAATGTTAATTTTGCAAAACATTAATTTCAAAGATTTTGCAGCAGTGCTTTTGTAATTAAATATTAATGTCACATGTTATTGCAGTAGCATGTTTATGAAAGCCGGCAACACTTCAAGTCAACTCATTTGTTTTTATATTTATTCTTGTACATCTGCAATCCCTTCCATTTCACAATTTCAAAGTGAAGGCCATTTTGAATAGTCAATATGTGAACATTTTTCATTGTAAGCGTTTTTTAACATCCAACAGGGTAAATATTTAATGTTGTGTTTTTAGCTGGTATAATTTTTGAGAAAATTGGCTATAACTTTTAACAACTCAAAGGTACCTAAACTGTCTCCAGTTTTGGCTTAAGTGATCTGAAAATAAAGTAGCAATAAATGTGATGAAGCTGTGTAAAAATATTTAAGAATTAGAAGGCTTTATATGAAAGTTTGAAATTAGAAGTGCAATTCTATGCACAGGATATATCAGCATTTACCAATTCTCCATATATTTTTTATTATGGCACTGTATTATCTCAAGAAAACTGAAAAGACAGCGTAGACTTTCGGTTAACTTTTTTCAAGTTCCATAACTAGACAAAGAATAGAAAAATCTTGCTTGTCAGTGATGTGATTTATACTTATTACATGTTCTGAAGTTATACATTTGCATTAAAGGAAAATCTGTTTTATGCTCACCATCTTATTCCAAGTATACCCAGTATACATGTCATTATATTTGGTTTGCCCATGACTATTTTGACCAAATCACTACGGCTGGTAAGCTTGTCCATTATATTACCAATCGGTTAATTACAGTTAACCTAACAATTAAGTCATTTCCATTTTTGAATATTGACAAGAAATAACATTCAAGGAATGATATTTTAAAGCTGTTATTTTATCCATCTAGTAAAGTTGTCTTTACAATCAAATCCCTAGATACATTTTGTCTTTTGAATTATGGAATGAGTTACCCATAGTACCAAAAAAAAATCAGGAAAAATCAAGATATATTATGTTTGGTTATGGACACATTTAACAGTTAAAAATTATGTCTGCACCTGATGTTGCATGTTAACAGCTAATGCCATTTGACAGTGATGAAATTAAAGGATGAAGAAGAGATACAAACTACATTTTACAAGCATGATGGGTCTCCAACAATGCCATTTAAATATTATTTGTCACTATTTAAAATGAACCTTTCCCCTTTAAGCTATGCCATTACGCTCATTTGTCCTGTCACTACTGACAGGCTATATGACTCACACACAAAAATGGTCATTAGGTACTGCATCTTCATCTTATTAAAAAAAAAAAGAGAGAGAGAGAAAGAAAGAAAGAAAGCATTCTGATGCCTCTAAAAGCCTGTAATTATTTTCATCCGAAGAGATAGTGTTGCTCGGAAGGTAATTTAATAACCTTTTGCATGTACCTGGGGAATGCCTCTCCAGGGAACCAAGGTGCCGACATGCCATTCAGTCGTCAAAACATGACCTTTAATGGTTGCTTGGAGAGAAGTTAGCGTGGAATGTTGTACACAGTGCAATGCTAATTCTGTTTTCTAATATATGCAAAATTTAGTTCTTGAGCAATGATCTTTGTAAGATGAATTAATATAGGTACTGCTCCAGGAAACAAAAGAAATTGCAACATGAAGGCCCCACCCCCCTCCCCCCTACCATGATCTTTTATACTTCAGTTTGAAGTAGCTAACAACTTGCACAATCTGTATTAAAAATAGTGCGAAACACTCCAGAAGTCTTTGCTTCCTTTCCCCCTTTAAGTTGGTTGATGAATTCTATTCTATATACTATGGAAATGTAAAACAGGATTAAAGGGATTTCTTTGATAAGTTTATTTCCCAAAATAAAGCATTGGCCCCAACTCCTTGAAGAAGAAAAAGAAATGCTTACCTTTAATATACCCTCTCTGTTTTATAACACAATTTATGTGGCTCGTTGAAATTACTAATGCAGTTACTGAGTTAATTTTAAAAAAATCCTTCATGGATTTTCATGTTGAAATATGATATTTTGAACACTTGCATATACAAAAAGATGCACAGGCTGTTTCCTGTGACAACCAGGTTCAGAAACTCCTTATTTTGGTAGTCTGATATTAGATCCCGCCTTAGTTAGAAATGCTAGGATTTCAACTCCTACCCCTGACACGCCATCCGTCAATTTATTAGCACACTGGTGCAGTAAGCCACTGAACAGGCTATATCAATTCGTTTAGTTTTTTTCTTTAAAATGTCTGTAATCCTCAGCTCTGCTCTCTCAACCGGTCAGCATTAAAGATTTATGTTGCACTTTTTTTCATTGCCACACCTGAATATGGATTACTTAAATGGGCTGTAAATAATTTATATCTGGGAATAAGTTTCCATTACTGACCAATGTTGTAATTTAATATACTGTATTATGGGTTATACAATTTTAGATTGTTTTCTGTGTGCATTCTGCAGTCAGGCAGACAACAGTTTAAGTAAAAAGGGTGAGATGTTTGTTCAGCTTATTTTCATGTTCACTCTGTGTGCTCAAATCAGCAACAGGGCTAAAGGAAGCAGAAAGCTACTTTCAACTGCATGTTTTTCTGCTATTTATGGAAATCTTTTTATTTTTTAAGGCACTTGACCTGAAACAAAATACAAAAATATATAATAGCATATTATTGATAAATACAAAAGAAAATAAAATGTGCTAATGTAGGTGGCTGGAAATCTTAGTTCTGAAGAATTGAAAAATAATCTTGATTCCGGAACCCAAAGGTTAACTTTCCTATTTAATGCTTGATTCTTCTATGCATAAAAATGCACATAACAAAATTATAATTTATTTGACAGGTTTCAATGAGCCTACTGGATCAAATATGTAAAATGTTAAAAGTACAAGCTATTTTTAAAGCATAGGCAAGTGTTTACTCTTAAAAGAGCTTTAAACAATTTAAGATTAAGTTGAGTATAGTAAAAATTAATAATAGATTAATACATGAAAATCTATGAAGACACATAAGATAATGATTTAAAAAGGAATAATTTAAAAAGATGAATTAAAAAGTCGAATCAGAAAAGAAGGCCAGCATAAACTAGGGAAAAACATGCTGTGAATAAAGTCTGTTAGATCTTGAAATAGGAGAACTGCTAAATAATGCATAGTTTTATTTTTCTATCATTTGCATAAACCTTAAGAGAGTATTTATTTGTGTAAAACTTGATGTATCGAGTAAGGAGAATGAAAAAAATGGCATTCATTTTGTTTTCATTTTGGTATTTAGGAAAAATATTCTGTTACATATGGACTACTTAGACCTAATCATCTGACTGAATGTGCTGTGTGCCTTGAGCCAGGTTGGAAAGGGCTGGCTGCAGAACAGTGCCCTGGTCTTGCTGCAGGCAATGCAGGTTGGCCCATGCTCTGCTGGGGAGCAGATGGTGAGCCAATGCTTGTAGTCACACTTACCTTCCTTGCTAAATCCATAATCCCTCACTGGACACGGAGCCAAGGCAGGCTTTGGAGGCAGAAAGGAGGTTACAATCTGGACTTGGGTAGTGACTGCCAGAACTGAGAAAACAGCTCAGAAATTTCAAATGCTTAACAAGTTATCTGTCTTGTCCCTAAGCCAGTGCAGCATTTTTAAAAGTAATTAAGACATGATTGAAAATGTGTATGCCATCTAAATACAAAAATCTTCAAAAATCACCAAAACCAATCATTAAAAGCCACATTTAATGTGACATTATGTAAAAAATATATTTAAAATAAAATATATTTTTATAATTGAATGAAAATATGTAAAGTAAGAAAAAAAAAAGGAAGCATTTATTTTTTAGGAAAAGCCACTTTTTTCTTTACAAACCTGAACCTTATAGAAGGAAAATATTTCATACATGTCTATAAATATGCTGCATGTATGAAATACTTTCCTTCTATAAGGAAATAGATAGCTATGCAGCATTATATCTATATGAACCGATTCTTCTATATGTTATTCTTTCAAAATATTAAATGAATTATAGTTGATTTTTCTATATAATATACTTATGTATGTATATGTATGTTTTTATATGTGTGAATGGAGTTCATCATCAACACAGACATTATAAATCAGAAAGACAAAATAAAAATATTGAGTGGGTAGCCAAATTCTAATCATTTATAATAAAAGGGATAGTAAGTGCCATCTGTTTAATGTAAAAAAAAATCCCAACTGATAAAATGCATACATATCTAGTAAATTAAAATCATGGAGTAATTCATATAAAACAAAATATGTATAAAATGTCAACATATTCCATTAGGGTGTGATTGACTTAAACATGTACTATCTACATAATATGATATGAGAAATAGCAAAAACTTCTGATTATGGTTTGTGCTATACCACAAATATTTTTTTAAATATGTTTTTCTATTAAGTAGGGGTAACAAAATTTCTTAGTTTTCTCCACTGAATTTGTATGATTCCTCATTCTTGCAAGCAACACTTTTTCTTTCAAATGATTCTTAGGCATACTTTCATTGAAGTTCATTGACTTGAGGGAGTTTCTTATAACCTTCCTTAGTCCATCTTGCAACATCTAAATTTCTCAAACTAACAAAATGCTACCAATACCCTATTTGTTTGTATAAATAACGAGCTCTCCACTCTAGGGCTATCGTCAACTCCTTTCATAATTCCCCCTTTTTGCTATTGCCTCTTTTTTGAAAAGTACTGTCACTCTTAATTACACTTAGGAAAATGTTCTTAATTTCTTCTCTTCATAACTCTTCTTCATAATTCAGTTCCTGCCAGTGTCTTCATTCCTCAATATGTCCTTTTCTGGTAATACTGTTTTCTTCCAAAATTGATGCAAATAAATAAAGAAAACTGCAGAAGCTTCTTTCTCTGCCTCACTCAAAAATCCAAGAAGTGTGCATTAATAGGAGATGTGTGCAGGTCAGTATTTGTAAAAGGAGATATAAGAACAAAAATATTTATCATAATACATTTGGGAAATATTATGCTTAGTTTTTATTCACACAATAATGTGCATGTTGGTTTTAACTTTTATTTTAATTTAGTTTACATTAGGAAACAAAACCCTCAACTATAATGATATTTACAGAAAGCAATGTTTTCATCATTTTGGTAGGAAAATTTTACTATAGGATGACATCATAAAGTAGTTTATCACCTCATTCCCAAACCTAAAATAGGGGACTATCTTATGATATTTACAGATACTTTTTTTCTTTTAAAAAGGGTTAATAACATAGAGTTTCAAGAAGGCTTGGAAAGATTGAGTTAAGGTGATTTCTGTTCTCAGGTGAGAACAGAAAGAGAGAAAATTTTAATGGTCACTTGTGACAATGCAAGTTTCCTGTAAAATCACATTTCAGAAGGGCAGGCATGATGGCTCATGCCTGTAATCCCAGCACTTTGGGAGACTATGGTGGGAGGACTGCTTGAGGCCAGGAGTTAAGAACCAGCCTGATCAAAATACGAAGACCCCGTCTCTACAAGGAATTAAAAAAAAAAGTTGACACATTGTGGTGGTGCTTGTCTGTAGTCCCAAGCTACTTGGGAGGCTGAGGAGGAAGGCTTGCTTCAGCCCAGGAGTTTGAGGTTGCAGAGAGCCATGACTGTGCCCCTGAACTCAAGCCTGGATGATAAAGACTCCATCTCTAAAAAATAAAAAATAATTTGAAAATCACATTTCTCTTAATATTCTTTTGTTAATGTTTCTCATGAACTTGGAATGCATGCCTACTCTGAAAAATTTTGCTGCAATATTTTATGGAGATAAAATATACAGTTGCTTCATAGGGGAGTTCAGTTCTTCAATATATTACTAAAATATGTGTATTCTTGTTCTCTCACTTGTTGAAAGAGGTGCTTTATGTTTTCCAGCTATGTTTATAGATTAATTTCTTCTTTTCTTTCAACTTCTGCTTTACATATTTTGAACCTATAGATGTCTATTTATTTAGGATTGTTATATTTTGCCATTGAATTCATCCCTTTTTCTTCTTCTTCTTCCCTGCGCCCCTCCCCCCCCCACCCGAGATAGGGTCTTAATCTATTACCCAAGCTGGAGTGCAGTGTTACAGTCACAGCTCAAAAGATTATTCAACAGATTATTCTAGGGCATTGTAGATATCAACAATTTAAAAGCAACAAGTCAACATGATGTAAATTTTAGTAAAGAATAATACGGTGTTTAATATAAGACATATCTCCTCTATCCAAGAGTTTTAAGCAAAGACATTGAACTTTAAAACAGGAAACCTGAGTTTGCATTCCAGCTCTGCCTCTGGCAGACTACAGAAATATAAGAAGTATTTATATCTCTGGACTTTGGTTTCCTCACCCATATAATTATAGCATTTTTCTAATGATTTCTAGTATTTTAATCACCTACAAAACAGTACCTGGCTATGTGAAGGTGGAAGAGTTAAGTACCAATAAATAGCACAGTATAGCTATATCTCTAAGCAACACATGATCAATTACCAAATAAGAGAATCAGGCAATTCTTGAAACTAGGTAAACATTTATATGGGTTCCTAATGTTTTATGTTCTAAATTTTTCATTGTATAATTTTTAATACATAAATTGAAACACATTTTGGCCACTTTAGTTGAGACATTAACAACGGGAAATGTCTCTATGTAGATCTCCAAACAAAATTATGTAGCACTCTCCATGTCTCAGAATATTATCACCAGAGATGCCACTGGCACGTTCCATGCATGAGTTCAACGTTTTTAGGGAATCTAAGGTCCCAGAATTGCAGAGAGAGGAGCTATATCTATAGATACTAGGGAGAAAGTGAGTAGCAGAAGTGAGCTACACAAGCAAAAATTATGTACTCAAGATTGAATTAGAAATCCAATTTATCAAAATCCTTGGAGCTGGCTTCTGATCTCTGGTTGAGTTTTCAGCACTTTGATATGTCACCTATTAGCCACCAGAGAGGCATGTGCCAATTCTCGTGTAGTATATAAAGTCTCCAATAATTATTATCTTAACTGTCAACATTATTATGAACATTATTAAATAAGAGAGACCTCTGTATTTCCATAAAAGGGAAGAGCACTCTTATGGCAAAGGACCTATTAAAGAATTGGAAATGTCTACGTTGTCAGAAGTTGCATCTCTTGGATGAAGCATAAAGCAGAGATCTTGATGTTAATGGTCACAGAAGATTCTGTGTTGCCATCTGTCAGGAATTATTTACCAGTTTTTGCTGACCAAATTCCAAATTAAGGAGCTCCATTTACTGGCTCAAACTTACCCTCTGTATTAATTAAAAATAGTGTCCATCTTTACTATTTATGACCTATTATAAGACACATGGACTTTGATGGACTTTGAGATTTTTTTTAAAAAGATTCAACTTCCTCTTTAGTTCAGGTTCTCATCATTTATTGATTGAATTTCTACCACAGGTTCATAAACAATATTCACATCAGATTTCTTGACCCACTCTAAGCCATTCTCTTGGGGCTGGCTGCCAGAGAGATTATTCCAAGATGCAAATTGTTTTTCTGGTTGTTCAATGTTAATAATTTCTCTATGAATCCCAATAGCCTTTAGAAAAAAACAGTTCAAACTCTTCACTATAACTTTCAAAGTTCTCTGTGATCTGGCTGATGCTTATCTCTCTAGTGTTATGTCCTATGCCAAATTGAAGTTCTATCCACCCTAGAAGCCTTCCTACAAGTTACCAAACTTTAGGTTGGTTTTTCAGATGTTTTTAATAAAGAATGCTGTTCTACCTAGCCACATTTCCTAATTTTTCCTCCAAAAGGCCATTCTTAATCACTTTCCTCAGCACCGAAGTCTGGGTGGATGTGTCCTCCTTATGTGCTCCTATAATACCATGAATGATCACAATTATATATTAGAGTATTGTCTGTTTCTCTGTGTCTCCCATTAGAATATGAACTTTAAGTTCAGGGGCCAGTGATATTACTTTTTGTACTTCTAAGGCCTAGGCTATTTTGTGGCAAAAAAGCAGTATCTGGCACAGTTGAGTTTTGTCCTGAAATACCTTCTTCTCTGGGCTTCTTTGGCATCATAAGAAACATTTCTTCTGTCTCTGTGAGAATTCTGCAACCTCCTCTTCACCTTTTATTTGTGGAGATTCCCAGGGATCAATCTTCAACCCCTTTATTTCCTTAATATCTACAGTAGTCTAGATGATTTTATACAGGACCAAAATTTCTACAGTCAGTCTTCACCATAGATCTTCAGACCTATACATTCAACTGTTTCTTTGATGTCTTTATTTGGATGTTTAATATGCATCTTAAACTAACGAGACTAAACAAGAATACTTATTTTCCTTCCCACTCAAAATCTGTTTCTCTCTTGTTGTTTCCCACCATAATAAATCAACTACTTGAACTACTTGTTTGTATAAGGTAAAAATCTAGGATTCATTGGTGACTCGTATCTGAACGCACCCCAATCTATATAATCACTGTGACCTCTCAGCCCTGTGTTAAAGCAACCTGAACACATCTGCTTGTTTCTATCTCGATTTTAGCCATCCTGGTCCATGTCATCATCATCATTCTCTGGACTACTATAGTAACCTTCCAGTTGGTCACCACACTTATGTTCTAACTCTCTTATCATACCTTCTTCAAGAGTTGCTAGAATGATCTTTTAAATATGTAAATGAAGTCAAGCCATTTTCCTATTCAAAACTTTACAATAATTTTCATTCCATTAAAAAAAAAATCTGACATCTAATCCTGGCTTAATATTCTCTGTATGATTCAACCCTCTCCAACATTCTAGCTCCATCTCATCCCATTCTGTTCTTTTCACTTCGCTATGAACACACTGGTCTTCATTCATTTTTTTTGAACATGTTAACTCAGTTTTGACCTAAAATTTTGTCCCTACTGTTTCTTCTGTCTAGAAAACTCTTGGCCAGGTGGAGTGGCTGACACCTCTAATCCCAGCACTTTTAGAGGGCAAGGAGGAGGATCACTTGAGGCCAGGAATTTGAGAACAGCCTCGCTAACATGGCGAAATCCTGCCTCTACCAAAAATACAAAAAATTAGTTGGGCATGGAATTGCCCGAACCCGGGAGTTGGAGGTAACAATGAGCCAAGATTGCGCCACTGAACTCCAGCCTGGATAACATAGGAAAACTCTGTCAAAAAAAAAAAAAAAAAAAAAAAATATATATATATATATATATATATATATATATAGAACACTCTTGCTACTCTACTGTTCTTTATATAGTTTTCTTCTTTCTGTTATTCAAATTTTATCTGCCTGCCAAGGCTTTCCTTAAGTGCCATTTCAAAAAGTAGCCACTTAGTCGTTTGCTATCACAACATTCTATATACCACCTACCATTATCACATATCTCTCTGCATATCACCTATCATTTTAATACTCTGCACAACATCTATTATCACCTATATGTGCTTGTTAGTCAATATTGATTTATCATCTCCAAACTCACCAAAATACTAACTTCATCAGATCATGGGGTTTGCCTGTTTTGTTCACTGAAATATTTCCAACATCTAGTACTGGGTTCTAAACAGCAGAAACTCAAAAATAATTGTCAGATAAAGGAAACAGCAATTGCATGGGGAATCAAGTTTGAATGAGTAAAATTTATTTGAGAAATAGTACTAATACATGAGTAGTAGAAGAAGGTTCCATGTCTTTTTCTAAAATTTTAAAATGTTTAGTAAGATCAATGAGCAAGATGAAAAAGTTCCTTTAACAAAGACACCAATTTCTAGGGTAGAGAAGGACGTTATAAAGTATTTGATGTTGTCTTAAGAGGTACTAGAGAAGCCAAATCTCTCTTTCAACTATTTCTCCCCAGAGAAATAAGCCAACAATCAAAGAGGAAACCACAGCAAAAAAAGCAAGACATTCAATTATCCATTACATAAACTAACAGATACCTGAATACTATAATAATATTGTAGGCACAGATTCACCTTACTCTTGTACTATTATATAATAGAAATTTAATTTTTTCCTTCCTTGGTTTTTTTACTTTGAAATTGTTTTGTTCTCTCACAGAAGTAGTTTAGGATTCATTTAGGAGTGGGAGTGGGAAGTGAGAGGGACAACATTTCATTATTTTAGAAATATTAAAGACTTTCTAAGGAGCTTAAAATCTAATAAAAGATAGAAAACATGAACATAATACTTACGTGCTAGACTATTACAAGTATGATATTATCAGTACCAAGTAAATGCTGGGAAACTTCAGAAGGGAGAAAAATTATGCCCCAGTGAAAAATCAGTAGGGTTCATGTATTGGCAAAATCAAGAAAGCTTGGTTTTGAAGTATACACAGAATTTTACCATGTTTCAGGTAGGGGAAGAAAGATATTTCAAGGAAAAAGGACTATCACAGAGTACATATACTATTTTAAGTAAGTCATTTCAGGCCAGGTACAGTGGCTCACGCCTGTAATCCCAGCGCTTTGGGAGGCCAAGGTAGGCGGATCACTTGAGACCAGAAGTTCCAGACTAGCCTGGTCAACATGGCAAAACCCTGTCTCTATTAAAAATACAAAAACTGGCCAGGCGTGGTGGCTCACGCCTGTAATTCCAGCACTTTGGGAGGCCGAGGCGGGTGGATCACAAGGTCAGGGGTTCAAGACCAGCCTGGCCAAAATGTTGAAACCTCGTCTCTACTGAAAATACAAAAATTAGCTAGGCGTGGTGGCACGCACCTGTAATCCCAGGTACTCAGGAGGCTGAGGCAGGATAATCGCTTGAACCTGGGAAGCGGAGGTTGCAGTGAGCCGAGATCGCACCATTGCACTCCAGCCTGGGTGACAGAGTGAGACTCTGTCTCAAAAAAAAAAAAAAAAAAAAAAAAAAAAACTAGCCAGGCACAGTAGCAGGCACCTGTAATCCCAACTACTCAGGAGGCTGAGGCATGAGAATTGCTTGAACCCAGGAGGCGGAGGTTGCAGTGAGCTGAGACTGGGCCACTGCACTCCAGCCTGGAGACTCCAGCAAGACTCTATCTGGAATGAATAAATGAATGAATGAGTAGTTTCATTCCAACAAGACACAGGAACCAAAAATGGAATGGTAGTTTTAGGTCTTAAAATATAGAGGATATAGTATACCCAAATAAGGAAAAGAAATGTTCTGAAGTTCTCTGTAGCATGTAAAACAACTGAATACCGAGTTTTTGTTAAAACCTCGTGCTCCTGTCTCCTATGCTTTGTCTTATTTTGTGTCTTTTTCTATTTTCATCTTTGGCTTCTCTTCTACTCCAGTTCTAGGGAGTAAAATAAATAAGAAGCTAATTTGAACATCTATCAGGACAGGGTATTCAGCAAATGTTTTGGGACAAGGCTCCATTGCTTTAGGTTTTAGGGAAATCTGAGTCATCCTTTCAGATTAAAATCTATAGATCCTTGATTCAGTTTTCTGCTGCTAACTTTCTGGTGAGTAGTTTCTCTGTGACAATGCTGATCCCTCTATCTGCAGATTGCCATAATTGTCAGGCATACTTTGCCTTTTAAGCACTCAAAAATGTGCACCATGATCTGGCACCAACCATCACCTCCATTTTGAAATCTCACTTGTATCTTCTATGTATACACCATACAAATCACCAGCAAGAAATTACAGAGCCTGGATTATAAAGATAGAACTTTACGAAATTGAACCTTCCCTTCTCATTTAGGACATAAGGGACCTTAGGCAAGTTTTTTAACATTGCTAATTCTAAATTACTTTATATGTAAAATGGCAATAATCATACTCACCTTTTAAAGAACTAACTCTGTGAAGTCATAACCATAACTACTTTTGCTTTCTTGTGCAAATATTCCAAAGATCAGTGACAGAAGGTGTGTAAAACACTGGGTACATACTAGGAACTTAATAGATATTAGAACCTCCTTGTTTTGGATTTTGCAATCCTTTCTTCTAGAAAGCTTACTTCACATTTCCATCTGTCTAACTTCTACCCTTATTTTTATATTCAATCTCCATATATTCTAAAATATTTTTGAATGACCAATTAAAAAAGTTTCATTGCCACTAATTTCTCCATTTTCCGAATTCCCTAAGAATTTTATCTGAAATTCTTTAATGGTAGTTTTTTTTTTCTCTGCCTTAGTTATGGTAGGACAGATACATAGTCTCTCTCTTATTATGTGTTGAAATCCAATTTCAATTTTGTATCCTCACAGCATCAAACATGCTATTTTTTCAAGTAACACATCCTGTATATACACATGTTGAATCACTCTTTTTGAATGATTCTTTTTGATGTTAAACTGCTGTGAAATAATTTAGACTGCAAAATCTGTACAATTATATCTAGTAATTTACCTAACGAAGTATATACTTTGCTAGGGAAAACTAGATATTACAGTGCTAATACATAATTTTCTTAGTTTCTAGTTAACAAATTTATATTATTCAAATTGCCTAAAATCTGTTCAAGATCACCAATCCAAAAGAATAGTAACTTGCACATTAAATAAAAGCTCCCATAAGGAAAATAAATAATATTTTGCTCTAAGGTCAAAGTTACAGTTTGATAATAAACAAAATACTTAAAATTATGCATTTTGGTATTGTATTGACTTTTTGTGAATTTACTTTAAGGAATTTGATTAATACCTTCTAGACGAATTCTATAAAAGTAAAATCCTTACATTGCAGTTTATGATTTGAAGATTTATTTAATAGACTTAAGGAAATGATTCAAGTAAATTTAGAAGCAAAATAAAATCACATACAAAAATCTATTGCCTGTTCAATACTTAAAGTCCAACTTAGAAAAAAAATATTTTAAAAGTTTCAGTTGGAAAAATCCTAGTTATATAATTATTCATTCCTTCTGAAATTTAAAATAAAATATATAATAATGGGTGACCTGGATATTTCTCTGTCTTTGGCAGCATCTTTTAACTTGACTCTGCTAGCTTATTGTTTACTAGATTTATCTTAAAGATATTTTTCAAAGTGTCCTGTATGTTCTCCACCTAATTGGCAGGTCCATGACACTTGCAATTGGCTCTAAAAATGCTTATAGTAGCCAAAATGCATTAGTAGTATTGTTTAATTTTACTTTTTGTTTTAAATAGAATGAAATATAGAAAACAACTTCATCAATTGATTAGCCATTCCATAGCAATCTTAAATTTTCTTCAACATTTTTTCCTATTTTCTTGGAAATGTATGACTGTATTTGCTTCATCAACCTCTCCACTATTTGTGAACACTGAGGAACCCCCAGAAATAATTTTATCATTACCTCTGCCTTTGCTGTCAATAAATGATCTCTTCCATCTCTGAGGGATCTGACCTCTTGCCTTTCCTACAGTTGAAAAGTGTTTTATTTCTCTTCATCATCTACATAATTTTCTCTTTATTTGCCAGATTTCCTTTATCATGTTGTACTCCCTTGACTTCATTTTATAATCTTCCCCATCCTGTTTTGAGTCTTACACAACTTACCCTGCATATTGCTCTTCTTTATTCCTGATTATTTTTGCATTTTCCTGTTCATACTAATTGGCTCCATTTTTATTTCCAGTATATTTATAACTAAATGGCATTCATTGCCTTTGGGCATACATTAATTTATCTTCGAGGATTTTCCATTTACTCTCTGTGTCTTTTCTTTACATATTTCTTCTTGCAATCTCCATTTCACTTCACTTTTCTCATACGTGTTGGTATATTACTTTTGTTGTTGCTTTTTAAATATGCCTTCATATCTGTAATTCATGCTTCATGTGTTATTAGGAGGGTTTGTAAAATAAACCACTGTGTATTTGTCACAAACAGCATTAATTTGAATAGTCTAAAAATAGGCTTGGATTCACTGTACTGCAATTTTCCAGCCACCTTCTTTACAGCCATATTATAAGGCTTAACTAAATAAATAATTAGAAGCTAATTTTATAAATTAAAAGGACCTCAGATATTTTAATTTATTGACCTGAGGTCAGAAAGGAGTACTTTATTGAAAGATTAATGGACAAATGCAAAACTTATTTCAAGAGAGATATGTTTAGACCTTTGGAGGTATTTAGCTGATAAGAAAGTGGTGCATATATGCTAAAATCATTAATCTTCATACTTTTCTATGCCTTTGTGCATATAATAAAGGAGACATTCAAAATCAGATATCCCTTCTTCAAGAAAATCCTTGAGAAACACAAATTTGAGGCAAATAAAAATATATGAAATAAATTACAGTCCAATGTGGAAAATATTGTATGTTAAATAACAGTATACTTAGTTTGTGATTGGAGTAAAGAAATATGAAGAGGGTCTTAGAAGACTTTCTAGAGCAAATAACATTTCAGCTGAGTATCAAAGAATCATACACACATTGCCACGTGGAGATAAGGGACAGTGTTCAGAGATGTTGTTCTACATTATAATTGGGAGGGATACTTAAGAAGTGAGGCAGGAAGAAAAATAAAATATAAGCATGTCTTTTACTAAGACATTTGGAATTTTCCTACAGTTGAATGGGAGTCATTGGAGAGTTTAAGCAAAGAAATGACATGATCAGATTCGATTTTGTGATAAGAACTCTAGTAGACATGAAGAAACTGGACTGCAAGCACCACAGCCACTTAGAGTGGTAAAATAATAATATCAAGACAGAATGAGGGCACAAACTAAGGCAGAATCTGAAGGAATAATTAGAAGATATGTGAGAGTCATTAAAAGATTCAGTCAAGAGAACTTGAGGACACTTAAGTGGGGGCATGAGAAAGCAAGTGATAAGCAAGTGGAAAGCAATTTTTCCATAGGATTCAAAGCCACCCACTTAATTTCAAGTAGAAAAACAGAGCTTTGAAATGGCTGTCTATTAAGTTTAATTTCATCCAGATAGACTTTCCAGTTTGCATTGACAATTAGATCACTACTACCTTATAACGGTAGTTAATGAATTATGATTAACAGTTGAATAAATTAAATGTATAGTGAACAGAGAAAATAAAAATAACTTAATATTGGGATAATATTTTATTGCATAAATGAATAGTAACACATTCAGACTTCCCAATGTGCAGCAAGGGAGCTCAAAAAACAATAAAAAATTATTACACAGACATTCATGCAAAATGAACACTGATGGTAGTAAATTCTAAAAATGGCAGAATTTAGTTTTAAATGCAATTTCCACATTTGCATACTATGTAAGAAGACATCTTATAACTATGTTCATAGTATATTGTTCATCTCATTTCCATAATCTAATTCAGTGATACTTATGCTCTTCAAATAGTATTCACTGATCATATTTTATCTCTTTTTTATCTTAAATTGTGGTTTTGTGAACTACAGACCACATCAGAGAAATATTGTAAATATCATAAATATAATGCCAATTTTCCCTTAAAATGGCAAATTATATAAAATTTGTTTTTTGCTTTTTTCTTACAAGGACCAAAAGCAGCCAAACCTTTTAGCTTAAAAGTGGATTAGAATACCTTTTGATTACATAGCATATAATTTTTTAATTCCTCAGTTTATTAAAAGATTATAAATTTGAAAAGGTAATCATGTGTAATATAGAGCTGTTGATTTTAAACAGACTTCAGTTTGAGCAACTTTCTTATCCAAACTTCCAAAGTTTCCAAGATAATTGCAGGTTGAATTTGCCATAGATAATGCAGGCCATAGATATAATATACTATCTATTCAAGCTATGTAATCCCTTGTGATATACTGAGACCATTTTAGTGCAAGGTAGTCTACCAGGCACTTAGCAAAGAATATTTTATGTAACACAACACATTTCAGAGAACACAGTCTCCTTTTTCTTCTTCTTTTCCCCCCTCTCCTTCTTCTTCCTCCTACTGTTATTGTTATATCAATTTATTTATCAGAAATTAAATTTCCAGGAAGTTATATAATTTACCCAGTATTTCTCCCCTTGTAGATGCAAATCCTGAATTGGGATTCATATCTGTTTTACATAAAATCCATGCTCACTTCCACTGAATTATGCTGTCATAATGTAGCAACATCATTATCATTTTGGGGCAGTAAGAAGTAAATAGGGAGTAGGTTTTAAACAAAACAGTTCTTCTTTGGTTCAAAAGAACTATATCATTTTATGTAACAAAAAGTGAACCACAGAACCCTAAAAAATGATAACACATACCTTAAACAACAAACAGGACTTAGGCAAGCATGCCAGTTTCTCCCAGAGATGTTTAGCTCATGGTTTTTCTTTAATAACAAAACTGGAAAAAAACAGTGTATTTCATCAATTCCACGCTTAAGATTCGTGATAGGTCTTGCTTTTCATTTCTCCAGCTTATGTCAATAGTACTATTGTATCAAAAGTCATATCGATTATGTTGTATATACGTATAGCTTTTGTAATTATTTAATATAGCTGTGATGCCTTACAAAGAAATCATCTAATTAGAAGATCTTCTGCATCATTTCTAAAATTATTATATTTCTTCAACAATAGTTAGAATTCTTAACTCTGGCAAGCATCTACCAAGCAGGGTTTGTGTCTGTTCTATGTGGACTAGTGCAATTCATGATACTCAAAGAAACTTCAGATTCCTTTTCCCAGTGGTGATGTGTGGTATTTAAGACAAGAACAACATTTCCTTTCATTTATTTCTTTCTCTACTATGGCATCCTGTAAACCCATGTTAAAAGTAGGTTTTTATGTTTCAAATGATTATGCAAGACAACAGACTTTGCTTAATCATGACTTTTTTTCTCCTTTGAATATCTTGGACCAAAGTGACTATCAGAATAGTTGTACAATGTTGCTTGCTAAGTTGGGGGAAATAGGTTATTGGGGGATTTTGTTTGTTAGTTTTTATTTATTGTTATTTGTTGTGGTTATTGTTTTGGCTATAGACACCTATTTTAGGTCTGCTTTTGACAAAGAATATTATTTGATATAGAAAGTAATTCAAATATTATTGACAAGAAAACAGTATTTTACTTTAAATTCTGGGATACATGTGCAGAAAGTGCAGGTTTGTTACATAGGTATACATGTGCCATGTTGGTGTGCTGCACCTATCAACCCGTCGTCTAGGTTTTAAGCCCCACATCCATTAGGTAGATACATTTCTGAAAGAAGTATAATGACAAGGACAAATTGGTGAGGACCTTTCCTCCAACAATGAAGAAAGAGTTTTATATATTATTTGGCAATCTCTAGAGTTTCTGCATGAGACTCCAAAATGGCGTATTGTTCATCTCTGTTTCCCTACATACCTACCTATATATCCATCCGTCTGCCTGTCTATCCGTTTCTGTCTTTGTCTCCTCCCCAACCCCCACCACAAATATGACAGAAATGAATACATTCAGAATATATACATACAGATTCAGTTTCATCTGCTTTGATTTGGTTTGGTGTAATCCATGCACTGAGCCAAGTGCTTTATTTTTCTTTGTTTTTGTTTTTGTTTTTTCAAGGCGAGCTTGTTCCCCTGTTTTGGAAAATTTCCTCCTTATTGAAACATCACGTTACAACCAATATTATACTTTGCCAACTATTTTGTTGTATATTTTGATGGCCCACTCTTAAGCAGTCATTTATATGTCTGCTTCTAGTACATAAGACTTCAGTGAGTCTTCAGTTTGTGCATTCCATTATCATGAATGTACTGAGAAGCAACTTAATGATTTATCCCTTTGCCCAAACACTTAATTTTACTCTTTTGACTTTAAAAATATATGTCATTAGTCTTTCAAGAATAGGAAATCTTACAAAATTACCACTAAAGAACTGACTCATGTAACCAAATACTACCTGTCCCCCACAAGACTATGGAAATAAAAAGTTTAAAATAAATAAATAGGACTAGTAGGCTGGACGTAGTGGCTCATACCTGTAATTCTGGCACTTACGGAGGTTGCGGCAGGAGGATCATTTGAGCCCAGGAATTTGAGACCAGCCTGGCAACATAGTGAAACCCTATCTCTATGAAAAATATAAAAAAATAAGCCAGGCATGGTGACATGTGCCTGTAATCCCAGCTCCTTGGAAGGCAGAGGTGGGAGGATCACCTGAGTCTAAGGAGTTCGAGGCTGCAGTGAGCCGTGATGGCGTCTCTGCACTCCAGCCTGGGCGACAAAAATAAAATATAATAAAGTGACTAGTCAACAACATCAAAGGATCACAGGAACTATGTTTCACCAATGACAATGACACATAGCTTCTTAATAATCTACTCATGTATGTGTGCCTGTGTTTATTTAAATTTGAATTTTAAAATTGCTTGTAGACAAATTAAGATGAGCAAAAGAAATACTGAAGATATCACATTAAAGAGTGGGTGTTGGTAAATTTGTATATAAGTATCAGATTATATATTGCAAAGGGATCTGGAAATTTTCATATTTTTTATGCTCTTTTATATATATATATTATTGCATTTTAGGTATTTTGGTACATGTGAAGAACATGCAAGATCGTTGCATAGGTACACACATGGCAGTGTGGTTTGCTGCCTTCCTCCCCATCACCTATATCTGGCATTTCTCCCCATGTTATCCCTCCCCAACTCCCTACCTGCTGCTGTCCCTCCCCTAGTTCCCCCCTACAGACCCCAGTGTGTGATGCTCCCCTCCCTGTGTCCATGTGTTCTCATTGTTCAACACCTGCCTATGAGTGAGAACATGCGGTGTTTGATTTTCTGTTCTTGTGTCAGTTTGCTGAGAATGATGGTTTCCAGATTCATCC